>OV049878.1:12003139-12188139 GCA_920104075.1 Melanargia galathea
TTTGTGTGTAAGTGTTGTAAATTCAAAAAAAGGTTTATATGTCAACTAGAATGTATAAAAAGTTTTAAACTTATTAATTTAGAGAAATTTAGAGATCGCCACTGTGAAATGTAGGTACTATGTTATGTAAAAATATACAGGTGTATTCATAGTTTTTAGTTACTTTACGAATAATAATAATTATTTATTATGACATTTTTACATGCACCTTTCACCATGGTAGCCAAATTTGTCCAAAAGACAATATTTTTTTCGTAAATTACACTAAAGAAAAATATACATGCAATTTTTTTATTCAATAATAATTACATAATGTTAAAAAAATCTTTAAAATAGTTTTAAAGGATAAATTTAGCTACCAGTTATGTTTGGATGTTGGGAAGAACGTTAAATAAATAAATAAGAAATATATAGGAACATGAAAAAATAAAGAAGGAAAATCTATTAGTCGCCATAAAAATCAGTAAAAATAAATGCATGAATAATTAAAAAGTACCCATTATAATTATTATTTACAAAAAAAAGCAAAATACTCAAAGCAAAACACATGCACAAACAAATTTTGCAAATAAACAAATTATGTCATGCCTCCATGCCTTTTCGGTTGCACACAAATCTCTATAAACAAAATTGTGCTATCCTCTTCATATTGTTCTCTGTAGACAAGGATAACATTATTAGAAGAAATGACAATTTAGATTAGAGACTTGAGTTCAACCGAATACATAGTACTCTTTTCAAGAAACATACTTGTTCCTTGACTCTTTTTTATTTTTACCTTAGCTCTTGTTCTGTGACATCGAGCTCTCTCCCGCACGCGGCCGCTTTCGTTGCCAGCTGTTCGTAGTCTGTGGTTTTTGAGTGAATTTGGGATTTTAATTCTGTAAAAAAAAATTGTTTTTTTTTTCCGACTGTTTCATAGATACGGTAGGTACACGTTAATAAAACGTTAAAGGGAAGATAAGGTCATTCATCTGGGCTATTTTTTTTCTCTCTAGTTTTTCTATACCTTACAAACTCTATTTATGTAGGTGAAACTGAGACAAAGCAACTCCAGACCTGTTCAAGGGCTTTCTTTGCTTCAATGTTTTGTTTGGAGCGCAAATTCCATTAGTTCTATATTTCTAGCCCACTTCCATGGTTATTTTGGAAAATGGACTATTACTGCGCGCTCAAGGTAGAACCAGTGTAGCTTCAGACATTCTAATAAGTAAAACAATGCGCCGTGGCCTCCAACACCCGCTAATCTATCAAGGGGTAGACAAACTTGTATTTCCCTAAATACCTGCAATTTCTTCCATTAGCTCTTTCTCCCTCTTCAGCCGTTCCTCCTCTCCCTCTTGCCGGCACTCGGTCTTCATGCGCTCCAGACATGTCTCTTTGTCAGACATGAAATACTCCCATTGGTCATCTGTAATTAGATTTTGAAGTGAAACTTCTTTACCCGCGATAGGAAGACCAGAATCATTGTGCATGTCTTTGGTCGACCAGGCTGCATGGTCTATGATCACGGCAAAGATTCGGAAAGGCAAAGCCTTTTCGAATCTTTGCCGAAAGGGATAAACAGAAAAAGAAGAAGAATGTCTTTGGTCGATTTTGAAAATGGTTACTGGAGGAAACGCACAGGTCTTACCTGTGGTACTACTGGTGATCCTACTGGTCCTATGGGAGATTTTTATTCCCCGTGGTACTACCAGACACATCAGTAGTACCACGGGGAATAAAAATCCTATATATACATCCTAGAGTAAAATATTCAGTCGTATCTTACCAACTTCCTGTTGATGTTTCTCCTTCAGTTTGTGCAGGACTTCGTTCTTCTCCGCGATCAGTTTCCTTCTGGTCTCTTCTAGAATCTTCTTCGCTTCCGTCGCCGCCGTGGCCGCCTGCTCTTCTACCGCTCTGACCTTCTCTGACCACTCGGTTATTAATTGCTCTGTAATTGTAAACATTTACTCGTATTATTAAAACAAATAAAATAATATCGTCAATTTTACAAATTACAGTGTCTGACATGCTATTATATCATTCGGGTAGCTTATTGTAAGTTCGGTGGTTAGTTTACAATAATGAGACTCACAGAATGCCCATCTTGTTCAGAGTGTACCAGGTTTCATTTCATAGCTGAGGACTACTAGGACACCAGTTAAGTACGTACTTATAGGTACTCATTGATAAGATTGGAACTACGAGGTAAGGATAGAACTAGTAAAGATTAGCTTAACTAGTGAAGATTGGGAACTCTATTGGCTGCTACAGTATGGTCGGGGGGTGTGGGCGAGCGCAAAAGCTCCGCCAGAGGGGCTTGAGCCCTAGAGCTCGAAGAAAATCGGGCAGAACGTCGTCCTAAGAGCGCTTCCTGTGAGGCTCGGACCTCGGCTTAGGACGACGCTGGGACACTGGGGTTTGGATTAGACTCCACGTCCGGATGACTTAAGAAATCGGGGACTCCATCTTCGCCGGTGAAGACGCCGTATCGATGTGTATGTGTATGCACTGTGCCCTAGTCCCAACTGCGTGAACATTGTGCGTCGTTGTTTAACAGCTCCCACTGGGCCACTAGTGGCGACGACTAAGTATCTCGCGGAAGAGATTTTTCATACATTTTCTTGTGGCTCGAACGCGGCCACTCGTGCGCTCAGTGTGCGGTGGTACCATACAAAATGTATGAATAATCCCTTCCGCGATTTGTGGCCGGCCACTAGTCGTCGCCACTAGTGGCCCAGTGTGCGGGGGCTGATACCTTTCTCCCGCTCGAAGCGCTGGTTCATGGCCTCGACGTTGTTCGCGTACGCGATGTCGGCGCGGTCCAGCAGGTGGCGCAGCTGCAGCACGTCCCAGTCCGCCTTGCTGTGCGCCTCCGCCAGCGACCGCTCGAACTGGCTCTCCTTGGTTGTTCTAGTGCTGATACCTTTCTCCCGCTCGAAGCGCTGGTTCATGGCCTCGACGTTGTTCGCGTACGCGATGTCGGCGCGGTCCAGCAGGTGGCGCAGCTGCAGCACGTCCCAGTCCGCCTTGCTGTGCGCCTCCGCCAGCGACCGCTCGAACTGGCTCTCCTTGGTTGTTCTAGTGCTGATACCTTTCTCCCGCTCGAAGCGCTGGTTCATGGCCTCGACGTTGTTCGCGTACGCGATGTCGGCGCGGTCCAGCAGGTGGCGCAGCTGCAGCACGTCCCAGTCCGCCTTGCTGTGCGCCTCCGCCAGCGACCGCTCGAACTGGCTCTCCTTGGTTGTTCTAGTGCTGATACCTTTCTCCCGCTCGAAGCGCTGGTTCATGGCCTCGACGTTGTTCGCGTACGCGATGTCGGCGCGGTCCAGCAGGTGGCGCAGCTGCAGCACGTCCCAGTCCGCCTTGCTGTGCGCCTCCGCCAGCGACCGCTCGAACTGGCTCTCCTTGGTTGTTCTAGTGCTGATACCTTTCTCCCGCTCGAAGCGCTGGTTCATGGCCTCGACGTTGTTCGCGTACGCGATGTCGGCGCGGTCCAGCAGGTGGCGCAGCTGCAGCACGTCCCAGTCCGCCTTGCTGTGCGCCTCCGCCAGCGACCGCTCGAACTGGCTCTCCTTGGACGCGAGCACCTCCTTGAGGTTCTCGAACTGGGGAACATGAAAAAAGTTGTCTTTAAAGTCGATACGATAATTTTACGTGATAACGTACGTCATAAGAAAACATTGATGAAGCCGAAACCGTTTAAATGTCGTTAAGCTAGGCCTATTAGTTAACTTATTTTTTCGCTCGTCCGCTCGCCGCGTTCGCTAGGTGAACGACAAACGCGACGTGATGCGACACCACGCAACGCGATACTACTCCATAGAAAACGACAAACTTACCTACGCGACAACGTAAGTAGCCCACGTGAAGAATCAATTCAGCGACCGTGTGACATTTTCGCGTCGCGTCGTATTACGTCGCGTTCTCACTGACGTAGAACAGCGGGTAAAGGGTTGATATAACATAGAGTAGGTTGATGGTGATGACGACTACTCACCCTGGTGGTCAGTTCCCGCAGCTTCCTGTCAGCGTTCTTGGCGTCTCTCTCCGCCTCGGTCCGCAGCTGCGCCAGCGCCGCGCGCGTCCTCTCCGCGTGCGCGCGCTCGAGCGTGGCGCGAGCGCTCGCCGCGTTCGCCGCAGCTTCCGAGTGCTCGGCCTTGAGCGCTGATATTTTGTCGGAATGCTGTTGCTCTAGACGCTCTATAGCCTGGAAGCAGAATAGTACGATAAGTGTAAGTATAACAGGTGTAAGGAGACCACTATCGGTAACAAAGACAGGTAATAGTACTGATGTTTACTGACAAGAAAAAAATTAAAAAAAAAAATTAAAATATTTCCTGCCTTTGCAGTGTCAGTGACTGTATCGAACTCTGCTGTTCTAAGTCTATAATCCGCAATACTATTAGTACTTAGCTAACTTACTTGCAAATGCTGTTCCTCCTTATCCTTCTGTATCCTTTCCTCCTTCTCTAGCAGATCCTTCAGTCTATGCACCTTCAGTTTCAATGCCTCCTTCGTCTCTATCTTCTGTATTTGCAGTGTCAGCGACTGTATCGAACTCTGCTGTTCCGAGGCCAAGCCTCTATTTCTAGTCTATACCTAGTCCGCAATACCAATAGTAGATAACTTACTTGCATATGCTGTTCGTCCTTGTCCTTGGCCAGTGGCCTCCTTCTCTAGCAGATCCTTCAGTTTATGCACCTCCAGTTTCAATGCCTCCTCTCTCGTCTCTATCTTCTGTATTTGCAGGGTCAGCGACTGTATCGAACTCTGCAGTTCTAGTCCACAATACGAATAATAGTTAACTTACTTGCAATTGCTGTTCCTCTTTGTCCTTCTGTATCCTTGCCTCCTTCTCTAGCAGGTCCTTCAGTCTATGCACCTCCAGTTTCAATGCCTCCTTCGTCTCTATCTTCTGTATTCGCAGTGTCAGCGACTGTATCGACCTCTGCTGTTCCGAGGCCAAGCCTCTATTTCTAGTCTATACCTAGTCCGCAATACCAATAGTAGATAACTTACTTGCATATGCTGTTCGTCCTTGTCCTTGGCCTCCTTCTCTAGCAGATCCTTCAGTTTATGCACCTCCAGTTTCAATGCCTCCTCTCTCGTCTCTATCTTCTGTATTTGCAGTGTCAGCGACTGTATCGAACTCTGCAGTTCTAGTCCACAATGCGAATAATAGTTAACTTACTTGCAAATGCTGTTCCTCTTTGTCCTTCTGTATCCTTGCCTCCTTCTCTAGCAGGTCCTTCAGTCTATGCACCTCCAGTTTCAATGCCTCCTCTCGGGTCTCTATCTTCTGTATTTGCAGTGTCAGCGACTGTATCGAACTCTGCAGTTCTAGTCCACAATGCGAATAATAGTTAACTTACTTGCAAATGCTGTTCCTCTTTGTCCTTCTGTATCCTTGCCTCCTTCTCTAGCAGGTCCTTCAGTCTATGCACCTCCAGTTTCAATGCCTCCTCTCGCGTCTCTATCTTCTGTATTTGCAGTGTTAGCAACTGCATCGATCTCTGCTGTTCTATGCAATACCAATAGTAGTTAACTTACTTGCAAATGCTGTTCCTCTTTGTCCTTCTGTATCCTCGCCTCCTTTTCTAGCAGGTCCTTCAGTCTATGCACCTCCAGTTTCAATGCCTCCTCTCGGGTCTCTATCTTCTGTATTTGCAGTGTCAGCGACTGTATCGAACTCTGCAGTTCTAGTCCACAATGCGAATAATAGTTAACTTACTTGCAAATGCTGTTCCTCTTTGTCCTTCTGTATCCTTGCCTCCTTCTCTAGCAGGTCCTTCAGTCTATGCACCTCCAGTTTCAATGCCTCCTCTCGCGTCTCTATCTTCTGTATTTGCAGTGTTAGCAACTGCATCGATCTCTGCTGTTCTATGCAATACCAATAGTAGTTAACTTACTTGCAAATGCTGTTCCTCTTTGTCCTTCTGTATCCTCGCCTCCTTCTCTAGCAGGTCCTTCAGTCTATGCACCTCCAGTTTCAATGCCTCCTCTCGGGTCTCTATCTTCTGTATTTGCAGTGTCAGTGATTGTATCGACCTCTGCTGTTCCGAGGCCAAGCCTCTGAGTTGTTGCAGTTCTGCAACGTGGGAGGGGGTCGGTGGAGCGGCTTTGAGCTGTTGCACTGTTTCAGTTAGCTGGAAAAAGATTTTTGAATAAGCAGGATAAAGGTCGTGAAATAAAATCCAACTACTACTGTTGAGTAGGTACATTAGTTAGTAAGTAACAGTAGGTACCTACTGTTGAGTAGGTAGTTTAGCAAGCAACTTGAAGTTGCTCACTAATTACTGTCTAACCTCTCGACTGTCAGACGTTGCCAACTTCAACATGTCGTTCTTCGTGTCACCCTGTGCGCGCGCATTATAAAAATTCACTCATCATTTATTCATAACGCGCCTAAAGAAGTATAACTTCAAAAACCCCCACCTCTTTCTTCTCTCTCTCCGCGTCGCGAGCTCTCTTCTCCAACTCTCTCATCTTCCACTCGCAGTCGGCCAGCATGTGCTCCGTGCGGGCCGCCGTCTGCGACCTCGCCGCCTCATACGCCGCTCGCCATTTTGCCGTATTCTCTCCGCTGTCTCAGTCTAGAGTCTTACAGTGGACCTACCTCTTTCTTCTCTCTCTCCGCGTCGCGAGCTCTCTTCTCCAACTCTCTCATCTTCCACTCGCAGTCGGCCAGCATCCGCTCCGCGCGTGCTGCCGCCTGCGACCTCGCCGCCTCGTGCGCCGCCCGCCATTTTGCCGTGTTCTCCTCCGCTGCCTCTAGAGTCTGTGGAAAAATAAATCAATCACTGGACTTCGGGTACTTTTAAAGTACTGAATATTTTTTAAAGTAGATTAGATTAGACACGTCGTTAGATTCGCCATTCCAGCGCGAGTGTCAACGAGAACATAAAAATTTTAAAAATTCAAAATGGTGGATTTTGGGCACCAAAATTTTTTTTTCTTGAACTCCTATCGCTGGGGTATCAAATTAAAGAGTTTCAAAAGGTGATTACGAAAATATATTTAGGTATTAGTTCGTTTTTTAGGCAGTCGAGTTTTTTATTTTACTTTTCAATATTATGGTCTTCAATTGCTCGATGTACCTAGATATATTATATGCTTTTTCATGAGCACACCTACTCTTCACGAGCGAATGTTCAAACTCACCTCTTTAGCCTTTTGCTCCTGCTGCAGTTTCTCCTGCTCCAGTCTCTCCTTGTCTCTCTGCAGCGCCTGCACGCGAGACTCCAGCGCAGCGCGCCGGGAGATAGCATCTTCCAACTCCGATCGCAGTTGACTCACTGCCTCGTCTGAGTTGAGAAGACAAACTCACCTCTTTAGCCTTTTGCTCCTGCTGCAGTTTCTCCTGCTCCAGTCTCTCCTTGTCTCTCTCTAGCGCCTGCACGCGAGACTCCAGCGCAGCGCGCCGGGAGATAGCATCTTCCAACTCCGATCGCAGTTGACTCACTGCCTCGTCTGAGTTGAGAAGACAAACTCACCTCTTTAGCCTTTTGCTCCTGCTGCAGTTTCTCCTGCTCCAGTCTCTCCTTGTCTCTCTCTAGCGCCTGCACGCGAGACTCCAGCGCAGCGCGCCGGGAGATAGCATCTTCCAACTCCGATCGCAGTTGACTCACTGCCTCGTCTGAGTTGAGAAGACAAACTCACCTCTTTAGCCTTTTGCTCCTGCTGCAGTTTCTCCTGCTCCAGTCTCTCCTTGTCTCTCTCTAGCGCCTGCACGCGAGACTCCAGCGCAGCGCGCCGGGAGATAGCATCTTCCAACTCCGATCGCAGTTGACTCACTGCCTCGTCTGAGTTGAGAAGACAAACTCACCTCTTTAGCCTTTTGCTCCTGCTGCAGTTTCTCCTGCTCCAGTCTCTCCTTGTCTCTCTGCAGCGCCTGCACGCGCGCCTCCAGCGCCGCGCGCCGGGAGATAGCATCTTCCAACTCCGATCGCAGTTGACTCACTGCCTCGTCTGAGTTGAGAAGACAAACTCACCTCTTTAGCCTTTTGCTCCTGCTGCAGTTTCTCCTGCTCCAGTCTCTCCTTGTCTCTCTGCAGCGCCTGCACGCGAGACTCCAGCGCAGCGCGCCGGGAGATAGCATCTTCCAACTCCGATCGCAGTTGACTCACTGCCTCGTCTGAGTTGAGAAGACAAACTCACCTCTTTAGCCTTTTGCTCCTGCTGCAGTTTCTCCTGCTCCAGTCTCTCCTTGTCTCTCTCTAGCGCCTGCACGCGAGACTCCAGCGCAGCGCGCCGGGAGATAGCATCTTCCAACTCCGATCGCAGTTGACTCACTGCCTCGTCTGAGTTGAGAAGACAAACTCACCTCTTTAGCCTTTTGCTCCTGCTGCAGTTTCTCCTGCTCCAGTCTCTCCTTGTCTCTCTGCAGCGCCTGCACGCGAGACTCCAGCGCAGCGCGCCGGGAGATAGCATCTTCCAACTCCGATCGCAGTTGACTCACTGCCTCGTCTGAGTTGAGAAGACAAACTCACCTCTTTAGCCTTTTGCTCCTGCTGCAGTTTCTCCTGCTCCAGTCTCTCCTTGTCTCTCTCTAGCGCCTGCACGCGAGACTCCAGCGCAGCGCGCCGGGAGATAGCATCTTCCAACTCCGATCGCAGTTGACTCACTGCCTCGTCTGAGTTGAGAAGACAAACTCACCTCTTTAGCCTTTTGCTCCTGCTGCAGTTTCTCCTGCTCCAGTCTCTCCTTGTCTCTCTGCAGCGCCTGCACGCGCGCCTCCAGCGCCGCGCGCCGGGAGATAGCATCTTCCAACTCCGATCGCAGTTGACTCACTGCCTCGTCTGAGTTGAGAAGACAAACTCACCTCTTTAGCCTTTTGCTCCTGCTGCAGTTTCTCCTGCTCCAGTCTCTCCTTGTCTCTCTCTAGCGCCTGCACGCGAGACTCCAGCGCAGCGCGCCGGGAGATAGCATCTTCCAACTCCGATCGCAGTTGACTCACTGCCTCGTCTGAGTTGAGAAGACAAACTCACCTCTTTAGCCTTTTGCTCCTGCTGCAGTTTCTCCTGCTCCAGTCTCTCCTTGTCTCTCTGCAGCGCCTGCACGCGCGCCTCCAGCGCCGCGCGCCGGGAGATAGCATCTTCCAACTCCGATCGCAGTTGACTCACTGCCTCGTCTGAGTTGAGAAGACAAACTCACCTCTTTAGCCTTTTGCTCCTGCTGCAGTTTCTCCTGCTCCAGTCTCTCCTTGTCTCTCTGCAGCGCCTGCACGCGAGACTCCAGCGCAGCGCGCCGGGAGATAGCATCTTCCAACTCCGATCGCAGTTGACTCACTGCCTCGTCTGAGTTGAGAAGACAAACTCACCTC
Source organism: Melanargia galathea (assembly GCA_920104075.1). NCBI lineage: Eukaryota > Metazoa > Arthropoda > Insecta > Lepidoptera > Nymphalidae > Melanargia > Melanargia galathea. The sequence goes on from OV049878.1 coordinate 12,012,450, forward strand.
TTTAGCCTTTTGCTCCTGCTGCAGTTTCTCCTGCTCCAGTCTCTCCTTGTCTCTCTGCAGCGCCTGCACGCGCGCCTCCAGCGCCGCGCGCCGGGAGATAGCATCTTCCAACTCCGATCGCAGTTGACTCACTGCCTCGTCTGAGTTGAGAAGACAAACTCACCTCTTTAGCCTTTTGCTCCTGCTGCAGTTTCTCCTGCTCCAGTCTCTCCTTGTCTCTCTGCAGCGCCTGCACGCGAGACTCCAGCGCAGCGCGCCGGGAGATAGCATCTTCCAACTCCGATCGCAGTTGACTCACTGCCTCGTCTGAGTTGAGAAGACAAACTCACCTCTTTAGCCTTTTGCTCCTGCTGCAGTTTCTCCTGCTCCAGTCTCTCCTTGTCTCTCTGCAGCGCCTGCACGCGAGACTCCAGCGCAGCGCGCCGGGAGATAGCATCTTCCAACTCCGATCGCAGTTGACTCACTGTCTCGTCTGAGTTGAGAAGACAAACTCACCTCTTTAGCCTTTTGCTCCTGCTGCAGTTTCTCCTGCTCCAGTCTCTCCTTGTCTCTCTGCAGCGCCTGCACGCGCGCCTCCAGCGCCGCGCGCCGGGAGATAGCATCTTCCAACTCCGATCGCAGTTGACTCACTGCCTCGTCTGAGTTGAGAAGACAAACTCACCTCTTTAGCCTTTTGCTCCTGCTGCAGTTTCTCCTGCTCCAGTCTCTCCTTGTCTCTCTGCAGCGCCTGCACGCGAGACTCCAGCGCAGCGCGCCGGGAGATAGCATCTTCCAACTCCGATCGCAGTTGACTCACTGCCTCGTCTGAGTTGAGAAGACAAACTCACCTCTTTAGCCTTTTGCTCCTGCTGCAGTTTCTCCTGCTCCAGTCTCTCCTTGTCTCTCTGCAGCGCCTGCACGCGAGACTCCAGCGCAGCGCGCCGGGAGATAGCATCTTCCAACTCCGATCGCAGTTGACTCACTGCCTCGTCTGAGTTGAGAAGACAAACTCACCTCTTTAGCCTTTTGCTCCTGCTGCAGTTTCTCCTGCTCCAGTCTCTCCTTGTCTCTCTGCAGCGCCTGCACGCGCGCCTCCAGCGCCGCGCGCCGGGAGATAGCATCTTCCAACTCCGATCGCAGTTGACTCACTGCCTCGTCTGAGTTGAGAAGACAAACTCACCTCTTTAGCCTTTTGCTCCTGCTGCAGTTTCTCCTGCTCCAGTCTCTCCTTGTCTCTCTGCAGCGCCTGCACGCGAGACTCCAGCGCAGCGCGCCGGGAGATAGCATCTTCCAACTCCGATCGCAGTTGACTCACTGCCTCGTCTGAGTTGAGAAGACAAACTCACCTCTTTAGCCTTTTGCTCCTGCTGCAGTTTCTCCTGCTCCAGTCTCTCCTTGTCTCTCTGCAGCGCCTGCACGCGCGCCTCCAGCGCCGCGCGCCGGGAGATAGCATCTTCCAACTCCGATCGCAGTTGACTCACTGCCTCGTCTGAGTTGAGAAGACAAACTCACCTCTTTAGCCTTTTGCTCCTGCTGCAGTTTCTCCTGCTCCAGTCTCTCCTTGTCTCTCTGCAGCGCCTGCACGCGCGCCTCCAGCGCCGCGCGCCGGGAGATAGCATCTTCCAACTCCGATCGCAGTTGACTCACTGCCTCGTCTGAGTTGAGAAGACAAACTCACCTCTTTAGCCTTTTGCTCCTGCTGCAGTTTCTCCTGCTCCAGTCTCTCCTTGTCTCTCTGCAGCGCCTGCACGCGAGACTCCAGCGCAGCGCGCCGGGAGATAGCATCTTCCAACTCCGATCGCAGTTGACTCACTGCCTCGTCTGGGTTGAGAAGGAGATAGAGATAAATATGTTTATAAATAGGTAGTTAAGATATTTACTTTTTGAGATAAGATTCGTCTTGGAATCCTACCTGCATGTCTAGGACCTACTGTTGATATTTTGACGACAATCATCCCTGATGGAAAGCAATGCTATTAATTCCACAATAAGACGTCAAATCGTGAAACGATGCCGCGTCGCATTGTGGATGCTGTTTTCTTGTTTCTATCTACCTATGTATTCATTTGATGTTTTGTCCCGCTGTGTTTAGTACGGGACGCTACTAGACTCATCATCATCATCATGATCAACCCATTACCGGCTCACTACAGAGCACGGGTCTCCTCTCAGAGTGAGAAGGGTTTTGGCCATAGTCTACCACGCTGGCCACGCGGATTGGCAGACTTCACACACCGCGTGAGAACGTTATGGAGAACTCTCAGGCGTGCAGGTTTCCTCACGATGTTTTCCTTCACCGTTAAAGCAAGTGATATTTAAATACTTAAAACGCACATAACTCCGAAAAGTTAGAGGTGCGTGCCCGGGATCGAACCCACGACCTCCGATTAGAAGTCGGTCGTCCTAGAACCACTAGGCTAGACTCCTCGACTATAGTTACTAAATGATCAACCTCATTGTCGTCTGCCATCTTTGAATGTTCAGTAACAAATGAATGCGGCACCGGCTAAGGAGCGAATCATGGCACGATACGATGCTATGTGCAAGAGCCCTTAGTCCTCAGTAGGTGACTCACCGATCCGCCTGTGCAGGTCGTCGGCCAGGTCCGCGGAACACCTCCTGGCGGCCGCGAGTTCCTCCTCCAGCGAGCGGCTCCGCTGCCGCACCAGCTCCGACTCCTTGTACGCCGCGGCCAGGTCGCATTTCAGTTCTGCAGCAAGGATGCATCATCTTATACAATGAACACAAAATTACTTTGCTATAATCCGCTAACAGTGACAAATTTGTAGGCACAACACCACACAAATTCACCACAAATTTAACTCGACGATCGTTTCGCTCCGACACCGGAGCATCTTCAGCAGATGTCGACTTCACAACGGCTGATTGCAAAGATTTGTGGTGAATTTGTGTGGTGTTGTGCCTACAAATTTGTCACTGTTAGCGGATTATAGCAAAGTAATTTTGTTTTCATTGTATAATACTTATCATGGAATTCCGCAAAGTAACGCCTGCTTCTATTCAAGGATGCATCATCACCATTATGGATCCATCACCGGCCCGCTACAGGGCATGGGTCTCCTCGCAGAATGAGAAGGGTTTAGGCCGTAGTCCAACACACTAGCCACGTGCGAATTGGACTTCACACGCTGTCGAGAACATTATGGAGAACTCTCAGGCGTGCAGGTTTCTTCACGATGTTTTCCTTCACCGTTAAAGCGAGTGACATTTAATTGCTTAAACCACACATAGCTCCGAGAAGTTAGAGGTACTTGCCGGGGATCCAAAGGGTTATAATTTGAGAATAGATATCATGAAGAATACAAAGTATGATCTCCTGCAGCTGATCATTCAAGGAAGCCGGAAGACGACCCAGTGGCGTAGTGTACCTTGGTGGGGCCCCGTATATATAGATTCATTCATTCATCACCCCGGTAGATTCATCTGACTATTCAAAAGCACTTGTAAAAGTTTATTTGAATAAAAAACTTTTCTATTCTATTCTATTCTATAAAAACTTGTTTGGGGGCCCTTATGAAGGGTAAATATTTCTCACAAACGAAAAAAAAAATGTTTGCATAAAATTAAAAGCAATATTTATTCATCATAATTATTTATCTGTCACTTTTTCTAAAATTTTTACAAACAATTCAAACTTTTTTTCGGCAAACTGATTTATTAAATCATTTATAGCTGATGATGACTTTAGTTTTTCTAAAGATTCTGCCTCTATGGACAATAATGACAGGTCTGAATTTTGCTTACGCACGTCGGGGGCCCCCGTAGCTTGGGGGCCCCGTATAGTTAATACGGCAGATACGGCGGTAGCTACGCCCCTGAGACGACCATAGAAGCGGGCCATAGAAAAACATCTTGGCTTAAGAATTTTCGCCAATGCAATGGCACAGGAAAAGTACTTACCCAATTCATATTCCGTGCATCAGCATCTAAAGTACCTACAGATAGCCCTAATGGTGGCCAATCTCCTCCAAAAACAACCCAAGTAGGAGACGGCACCACGAGAAGACTTGAAGGATTTCTTTAGTATTTTCTCGCTAGTGATGTGAAAAATTGTATGTGTCATACGAGAGCAAAGGTTTTGTTTCTGATGCCGTTAAATCCGTCATAACGCTCAGGATTCTAACTTAGAATCCTTCGCTTGCTCGGGATTCAAACTCGGCACTCGCAACAAAAACGAACTTTGCTCTTTTGTTAATAGCTAGGTATAATAACATTTTTTTCAATCGTACCATAAGTGGGTATAACAATAAACATGTCACGTTATTCAAAAGACGAATTCGTTTTTTATATTGTTTAGTACTTATACTAAAAATATCCCCTTTGTTATGCGGCAGCACATCGCTTCACCCCGCGCGGTGATTTACAGTGATTTATTTTGAGGAATTACTCACAAGTCCATATCTCATGACTTTGCTATCTAACTAAGTCTTTGTAGTTCTGTTACACAAAGAAATATAGATGTGCGAGTTGAGAGGGCCTTTTTAACCGACTTCACAAAAAGGAGAATATTGATTCGACACAAACATAATATTAAGTATTATGTATGCAAATTATATTTATGTTATATATGTAAACAAAATTTTTAGGTAGGTACATGTATTTATGTATATGTATGTTTCTCCACGCGTTTCTCCGAAACTATTAGTCAGACAGTTACAGTTAGTTCTTTTTTTTAGCTTATTTAACTAAGGGAAGGAACAGTGCAACCTTTCATCAAAATCTGTTCTGTAGTTTTCAAGATACGGCCACTTTTTCCTTTTCGGTTTATTGAATTCTGTTTACTTAACGTATCTTTTTATAAATTTAGCTTGTTTTACAAGATAAATTAAGTATTTCCTGATAACAGTAGTTAGTCATAATTACTATCTTCGAAACAAAAATCTTTACAGCAATTAGGTACAATGATTTTTCTAAGAAAATGAGAGATACTTACCTACTTAGGTATATGCATTAAGTAGGAACACTGTAACGACCAAATTCATACGAATTTCAATACTATTGATATTTATGATGATGAAATGTTATCATTCGATTCACATGAAAATCCCTTGGCTTTGCTCCAACTCACAATATTTCAACCTTTTCTGATCTTTATTTCCAATTTAAATTAGGATCAAAATTGAATGAGCTCTTTGTGCTTTAAACGCCGTACAGCGACCCCAAAATAGCCGAACGCCTCAACCTGTTTTGCCTCCTATTTCAAGAGAGTTTAGAATCAAAAACGTATGAACTGTTAATTTTATATATAAATTGGGTGCACTGTACTGTGCGTAATTTCATGCACATGTATTATATTGTAAAAGCTTCATGTGATATATGTATATGGTTTCAGATTTTGATAACGACCTTGAAGTTTGTAGTATGTTGACTCGGAAGTGAATGAACGCTTTTCCGTGTTATGACTACGATTTAAAAAAAATAAAGATTGTCTAGAAAATTTCGAAATAGCCTCAATCGAAAAAATTGGTTGTCTGTAAACTCGGTTTACGGATGATAATTTTACGTCATAACGTCATATCAAACATTGCCTCTCTATCGCTTGTTCCGCGCTCTCGCTTGCACGCGCGGCTATGCCTCTCTATCGTTTGCTCCGCGCTCTCACTTGCACGCTACGTGACAATGAGTCATGCTTTTTCGTGCGTGCGGCCGGCGTTCATCAATTTATAAGATGTTATCCCGTCAAAAGTCAGAAAGTAGTTAACTAGTAATCATTAAGCAACTATGAATGCGGTAGTAAAATCTCCTGTCATTTTGATGTACCTACTAAGTAATAAAGCATTAACTCTGAGAGTGACATTTTTATATTTTTTATGTTTTTATACGACTGTTTAATATTTAAAGTTCTTTAAGTTATGTGGGCAATAAACCAAATGAGCTGTCAAATGTCATTTGGCTGTATTAATGAAGCGTTAAGCTGTAATTACCGCACTTAGAAACATCATTAAATTAGTCTAATGGTGCATTAATATCTAAAGTATGAGGTGTCATTTGGCCGTCAATTGGCTGAACTAATGAAGCGTTAACTAACTCTGAGAGTGAATTTTTAAAATCTATACCTACTAAGGCGTTCTTTAAGACGTATCACGTACATAACTATTAACGACTTTGAGTACGGCAGTGAGAGTGAAATTTTTTAAATCGAATATGGTTGAGCGAAGCAATGGCTGGATCATGCGTCATGCTCGTGAACGGGTGCCACCGTCGGAAATGGGGATACTTTTGTCTGCCCATCTTAACATATTGTGTAGAATTGTAAGCACCATTCCGAACCAGTGGTAGATTCATTTGTCGATTCGAAAGCATTTGTAAAAGTTTAAATCTAAAAAATATGTCTATTCTATTCGGCTTTGCTTCAGCTGTCCACAAGATAAGTAGTTAAGCTACTTGTAACAATTTTGTTTTGAAAAGAGCAACTGCTGAGTTTCTTGCCGGCTCTTCTCAGCAGAATCAGCATTCCGAACCGGTGGTAGATTCTTGACATGTCATAAGAGCCACACGTTGGCCTACGTGAAATACTTAAATGATTTTGAAATTTAAGAGCGGGGCCGCACTGCGAAAATTATTTGCGCGAATTTTATTCGCGCGGTTTATATTCCGCATTTTGATATATTTTTCTCGCGAATTTTAAATCGCATGTGCATGCAGCTTCATACATTCCCATATGTCACAGAATTTTGCGAAAAAATTCGCGCGAATAAATTTCGCAGTGCTAGGCCGCACTCAATCCTTCAGCCAATTGACGACCAAATGACACCTCATACTTTAGATATTAGTGCTGCATCATTAGACTAATTTGACGAAGATTTCAGACTTCATTGATGCACCCTACTTCGACTCACGTTCAATCTGCTGCTCTTTCTCTTCTATCTCCTTCCGGCACGCGACGATGAGCTCTCTCGCTCGCTCCGCCTCGCCGCATCGCGTGTCGGCTAGTTCCGTCAACGCGGCCACTTGGTTCTGGAATCTGCTCTCCTGGCTCACGAGGTCCTTCCTGGGAAGAAAGAAATTGAATTCAAATTCAAAATTCATTTATTCAAAGTACCTACCTACTACATTTTTTGAAGGTAAAAATTAAGCCCTCGCTTCAATAGGTAGGTATACAGAAAAGAGAAGTTTATGTTTGTCCACACATTTCTCCGAAACTATTAATCGAATTGGATATAAATCGAATTGGATATAAATCGAAATATCAATATGGTTAGGGAACATATATATATTGGTTTAAAAATCGACTGTCGCTTTAATTGGCAACCTCACATAAACTATATATGTGGCAAGTTAAGAGCTATCCTAAGTAAATTTCATATACTTAAATATAAACTTCCTTACGAGACGCTGATATTACTATACTTGGCACTGGCAGACTCAATTATTGGTTACGGCCTAAGTAGTTATGGCAGAACTTTCAAAACATATATTACACGCATATATAAACTACAATTAAAAATTCTTAAAACAATAGTACCGAGAAAAATTAAACTTACATATTCTGAAGACTATCACAAATTATTTACATATTGTAAAGTGCTGCCAGTAAAGTAAAAATGGCAATACTTGGGGAGGAATTTAACAAAATACAACATTTGAAACGCAAAAAGCGAGCCAGTAACTTGCGCAAATTGCCAAATTATAAAAAAATTATGTTAAGTACCAAAAACCAATAATTTTTACGGAAAAAGGCATTACAAATATATATTACCAAAATTACTTGAAGATCTCCCACCGCTCTTGCAGTGTGTGGGGGTTAAAAAACAGATTTTCATAAGAAAGTGTAAGAGACATTTCTTGGGTAACAATGTACAGGTCATTGATAACTAAGGAATGTCTCAGCTACTACTATTATTTATTGTATAGTACAGTGTATACTGTATAGTAAGTAATAAGGATATATTGTTTTTGTCAATGGTGTATTTAATGATAGTATAATTAGTAATAGATAGATAAATAGTATTATTAGTTTATTAAGCGAACTCGCCATCCTCACATAAACGAAAAGTTTTCTTGAGGATGACTAAAATTGTATTAAAAAACAAACATTGTATTATATTGATCAATAAAAGAAAAAAAAAAAAAAATTGCAGCCATTATTGTATTCTTTACCATTCTTTTTATTGACTTACGCTTACTTCAAGTTAGGAAACAGTGTAAGTTTCATCAAAATCGGTACACGTAATTTTCGAGATACGGATACTTTCCCTTTTCAGTTATTCTTTATTTCGGTATATTGTCGGTTTAATAATTTTTCTTAAATTATAGCTTGCTTAGGTCACCTCATAAGTATCACTACTTGTGAGTAATGAGTAAGTATGGGTCAAGATAAGATTTCAAAAAGATCAAAAAATTACTCCGTACAAAGTTTACGTACCTACTTACTTACTTTAGGAAAATACAATAACTATCTACCTAGCCAGTTCTTTGAACTATAAAACTCCGAGCCTGTTTTCAGTAAGTCTGGTTTGTATATAGAACTGTTAAAAGTTTACATTAGCTTTCCTATAAGCTATAGCTTTTATAAACTTATAGGTTTTATAAAACGGGATTAGTTACAACCTAGTCGGAATTTAAATCTAGAAATAGGTTTGTAAACACTCGAACAGCTGACGCAAACACTATGTTCAACTCGAAATTAAATAGCTTTCTATGCCTGACGACCTCCCTGGCGCAGTGGTGACTGGTGACCGCTGTGGTCTTATGAGTGGGAGGTCGCGGGTTCGATTCCCGGCATGGACAATCTGGGATTTTACAATTTCTAAATTGTCCCTTACTCACGCAAGCATTATACCCAGTGGCGTAACTATAGGGTGGCATTTCGGCAAAAAGCCACGGGCCTCCAGCCGGAAGGGGCCCCCAGGCCAACAGGACCGCGCACACAGTGAGTGAGCACAGGAGCATCCTAACAAAACAGATTTTCAATTTCATCCCCTCTGCCAAGGGAACCGTGCTGAATTTCGGGATAAAAAGACAGACAGACAAAAATTTATAAAATTGTAGTTTTAGCTTTAGTAGGTAGGTAGTAGGTACTAGGTATATCGATTAAGTGCCCGCCAAAAAATTTTTCAAAATATCTTCAATGTACAGAATTGAACCTGTTACAGTTCTAAAATAGGTGTACCTAGATAACAAAAACTTTGACGTTGTGCTTCTATAAATTTGGGAGGCCGGAGGAGGCCCCATCCGCTAATTTGCCACGGGCCTCAAGCGGTGTAGTTACGCCACTGGTTATACCACGGAAGAGAAAAGTCTTATTCATTTTATCTATGGGTTATACCTAGCAACGATGCTTGATCCTTATTTTATTTACTACTAGCGGACCCGGCAGACGTCGTCCTGCCCGCTATTAGCGCCACCTACCGGGTCCAATTTTTCTACTTATAAACTTTCCTCTTGAATTACTCTATGTATTAAAAAAAAACCGCATCAAAATCCGTTGCGTAGTTTTAAAGATTTAAGCATACATAGGGACATAGGGATATAGGGACAGAGAAAGCGACTTTGTTTTATACTATGTAGTGATACCATATCTGCAAGCCTCCCTGGCGCAGTGGTTAGCGCTGCCGTCTTATATGACGGAGGCCCCGGGTTCGATTCCCGGCATTGGCAATTTGGGATGTTGCAATTTTTAAATTGTCTCTGCCTCTCTGGTCTGGTCAGCCACCAAGCGATTTAGCATTCCAGTATGATGTACGTAGATAACGATTAAAAACTGCCATAACCACAGAATATATAATATGCCATAACTGTCTCTTACTATCAGGTGAGATTGCAGTCAAGGGCTGCGGGAACGGGAACCGGAAATCCACGATTCCCTCGCGATTTTTGTAAAACCAAAATTCACGCGGGCGGAGCCGCGGGCAAAGGCTAGTTAATATATAAATTAATTATTAATTAATTAATTAAGGCTAGACGAAGAGCGGTTTTTATAACATGTATACCTATATAAGTATACATACATAAATATTGGCACGAAAAAGTTAAAGTGTGGAAAGTGGGTAAAACATCCATGTTAATAGGCGTAGGTATAGGTGACATTCTTGACGCACCGCCAATTACATACTACAGAATGTTACTGTTACCTGATCTAGGTAATTATTGTTAAAAATATACAAGCTAAGTACTTAAGTATAATATTTATAAAAAATTAAATAGAATGCAATATACCGAAGCAAAGAATAAATAAAAAGTAAATAAATAAATATATACCGATATAGGTAGGTACACTATACCTACTGTATTTAAACACTGATTGTAAATACTGAAAACACTGATTCTTAATATATATATATAATTATATATAATAATATGACCAAAACAATTGAACATTTTGAATTAATCATATGTACGGAACCCTGTTAGAGTGAGGCGCGACTCGCACTTAGCCGATTTTCTTAACAAAGTGTGTACTTAGTTATAGTAGGTACAACAATAAATTTTATATTGTTTTCCTGGAACGTGCTCTAGTATTCACACAGAATATATTTTACTTACCTAATAGGTATTCAACAAAGGAAGAAAGAAACTGTATACATAATCTTATTTTCAGAATATAATTGTTTTTTAGGGTTCCGTAGTAAACAAGGAACCCTTATAGTTTCGCCATGTCCGTCCGTCTGTCCGTCTGTCCGTCCTCGGTTAATCTCAGAGACTATTAGTGCTAGAAATCCGTAATTTGGCATGAGTATAAATATTAATCACGCCGACAAAGTGATGAAATAAAATTTTGATAAATATTTTTTTTAGGGTAGCTCCCCTACATGTAAAGTGGGGATGAATATTTTTTTTCTCGTCTACCCCATAGTGTGGGGTGTTGAATAGGTCTTTTAAAAATACTGTGGGTGTGGGAACATCATTTTTCGATTTCTAGATCCGTTTGTAAAATATGATGTTTTAAGTGCAAATTTTTATTAGAGTCCCCCCCCCCTCTATCAGCCAAATGGCAGTATATAGGAACTTGAAAAAATTCACAGCAGTAGGGTATATAATCAATTTTAAAGGAAAACTATCACGGCTAAGTAGGGTTCACAGGTTAAGGAGTTATATCTGTTTTTCGAGGATTGTGACTACGGAACCCTACACTGCGCGTGACCCGCCACGCACTTGGCCGGTTTTTTAAGTTAATAAGTAACTACACTGTTTTGAAATCATCCAAACTTTGCGCAAGATTATATAGGTATAGACAGCTTACCAAAGCAAATATTGAACTAATATGCCTAATTAATATAAGTACGTGAGGTATATGCAAATAATCAAGTTTAAAATAAGTAGGTAATTAATATTAAAACCACTGAGCAACTGAAATTCTGGGTTTGTCGTTCTATTTTAGGAATTATAATGTATTGAATTATCATTGAAGTATATTGTGATAATTATAAATATTTTACGTCGTTTACTGCGGGCCCAAAGAACTTTCAGCTGGTGCGGTTGAGGTCGATTTAGGAAACTTGGAACTCAATTTCAGTGCGGTTGACGCTTTTTCGGCCTCGTGCTGAATAGTTTGATAAATATGTCATAATTTGACCAGGAACGTGACAAGCTGTTTAGATTTGTGCTAAAATCATGTATGTGTTAATGTTTTAACTAAAACTAGCTTCGCCTGGGGTTCTGACCCTTGGTTTAAGAGAAAATACCGAAAATATTATCGAGGTTGCTTTAGAACCCGCACCGCACCTAATTTGGGTTGCACTAGTGACGGGAATAAATTTCTCTGGTATACCGAATATCGATGAATATCGAAGTCAATGTTATGAATGATTTTCATGAACTTTAGTATGCAGGGGCTTTCGGAGGCTAATTTCCTTTTTTTCATAATTAAAACTGGAGTGATAAAAATATACGTACTTTTTTATATACGTACTTGGTTATAAGTATTTGTTTCTAATAAAATGCTAAACTAATTGCACTCGTGATTTTTTATTTAAATAACCAGTTCACATTTTCTTATTATTATGTCCGTAAGATGGAAAAATATTATTCATAATATATCATCAGTAAGTAAGTTCTATTGTTCTTTACAATAAATCTATACATTTTTTTTTTTTTTTTTTTTTTATTAGGATCATTAAACTGGTTACAATTTTTATATCTATCTTAATAAATTACACAAAATATGTACTACACTAATTGGAACCTTCTCGAAATGACCACAGCATTCTTAAGTCACAGAAAAACTAAAGCTAATTACAATATGTGTATACAAACGAAAATACCTACAATACTATAAATAATAATAGTACTTAATGAACAAAGAAAGAAAAAAAAAAAATATAATATATATATATATAAGATAATTTATAAAGGGTGTTACAGAGATACTAAGTTAAATGTAATGAAGTTACAGCCTCAAACTTTTCCTAAAAGAGGTCAAAGAACTTGTGAATATGTCGCAGTTGCTCCTGTGGGAGTTAATTAAGGAGCATATGCGGTAGATCGGAGCGTGTTGTCCTGCCCTGGTGCGACAGAAAGGTAGCTTAAACGGTTTCCGATTATGTAGACGGCTGCCGAGACGCGGAACGCTAAATTTTAGACGCTTAAGTATATCCGGTGCATCAATAAGGCCATTAATAATTTTGAAAAAGAAAATCATATCGAGTTTTTTTCTTCTGTTCCTAAGAGACAATAGATTATAAGATTGTAACCGCGAATCATAGGAGTTCAGTTCCCGGGATTTATTGTCGCTGAAAGCTAATTGGTAAAGGAATCGTTTTTGTACACGTTCAAGTCTGTCACAATGCACGTTATATGTAGGACTCCAAACTGGGCTGCAGTATTCGAGAATACTACGTACAAGAGTGAAATAAATAATAACTGTCAAATTCGGATCCCGGAACAATTTCATTTGACGCGAAATAAAACCTGATAGTTTTGATGCCTTTTTAACAATCGTGTCAAAATGGAGGCGAAAAGAGAGTGAATTGTCTACAAATACACCTAAATCTCGGACAACATATACTTCCTTTAGCGGGATATCATATGCATAATACAACTGTCCACCTGAGGACTTTTTTCTAGTGAATTTAATAAACATGCATTTTTCAGTATTTAAAGCCATCAAGTTCTTATTACACCAGTCAACAACATTATTGATGTCTTTCTGAAGTAATACAGAATCATTTACATTTGAAATACTACGGTAGATTTTAAGGTCATCGGCATAAAAACGGTAATTTGAAGAGAGTACATTACTAAGGTCATTGATAAAAATTAAGAAAAGTAGGGGACCCAAATGAGATCCCTGAGGAACACCGGACGGAATGGTTTTTATGTCAGATTTAAAACCGTAAAGAGACACTAATTGAGACCGATTTTTCAAATATGATTCACACCACCTTAAAAGAGAACCGTGAATACCCATCCGACTAAGCTTTAATAGTAATAGATCGTGGTTTACTAAATCAAAGGCTTTTTTGAAATCCGTGTAGATAGCATGCACTTCGGTGTTATTGTCCAGTGCATCAGTAATATCAGCAATATATCCGACAAGGTTAGTAGTTGTGGACCTACGAGGAAGGAAACCGTGTTGACTTGGGTTAATGTATTTTTTTAAACGAAAGAGTAATTTGGGTTGTATAAGTGCCTCGAAAACTTTAGCGCATGATGATAAAATGGAGATAGGCCTATAATTACTGACATTGTCTGGGGCGCCGGATTTATGTATTGGAGTAACATGAGCCATTCTCCATCTGTATGGAAATACACCAGATCTTAGTGATAAGTTAAAGACAAAGGTGAGGGGGTAAGCAAGACCTTTAGCACATTTCCTAAGTAAAATAGGGGGAATTTGGTCAGGACCACTGCCTTTATTGACATTAATAGTGAGCAGGTATTTATACACTTCTTGTATACCAACAATAACAGAAGATGCTGTTATTGTTTCAATGCAGCACAAATGACTATTATCATAATGCGATAGTGAAGAGTTTAGTGATAAGGGTCGCTCGTTATAAACCGATTGAAAGTATTCTGAAAACAAGTTGCATATTTCCTGTCCGCCTTTCGCTATTTCATTTCTAAAAAACATTTCATTAGGGATCGGAGTACTGTTTGTTTTTTTATGGTTAAAAAAACGCCAAAAATATTTTGGATTACTACGAAGACGATTTGCGGCGGAATTCTTGAATCTAGTATAACACTCAGGTATCAGCAGGTTACAACGCTTTCTTATTATATCAAATGTAAGTTTATCTCTTTCGTTTTTATATTTCTTATATCTATAATGATACTTTGCTTTTTCATTAAGAGCTTTTATTAAGCTACGTGAAAACCAAATGGGATAGTTATTATTTTTGCTTTTTGTAACTGGAGTGTGCGAGTAAATAATTGGCATCAAAGTATCATAGAATGCATCCACAGCACTATCTACAGAATTAGTAGAACTAAGTATCGATTCCCAATCAACTTGAGAAAGGTCGTGATTTTATATACAATAAAATCGTAGACTCGCCGTGTCTGTACTCTGTACATTAAAGATTTTTTGCAAAATAATCACTGGGGATGTAAGGGATAAAAATTATAAATTTAAAATTTAAAAAACCCCGACATTCGTAATTTTGTGGCGGCGGCCATCTTGGATTTATAAGGTGCTATTTTACTAGTCAAGCCCTTTCATTTGATACCCATATTAAGGGAGTTATGAAAAAATATGTAATCCGCCATTTTGTAGCGGTGGCCATCTTGGATTGATTTTCGTCAGACATAGCTAACAACACTCTCGACTAATTCACCTTTCAAACAAAAAAAACCGCATTCTAATCGGTTCACCCGTTACAGGGGAACCGACAGACACACACACACATACACACACTCACACACACACACACACACACACGTCAAACTTATAACACCTCGTAGTTTTTGCGTCGGGGGTTAAAAACAAAGACAAGACATAGATGCATCACAATCCGAACTCTTAGGCCAATCGTACCTCTCTATCGCTTGTTCCGCATTCTCGTTTGCACGTTCCACTCTGGCGGAACGTGACAATACTCACGGTTTTTCGTGCTTGCAGCCGGCGTTCATCGATTTATAAGACGTTGTCACGTCATCAAGTTAACTTACTTAAGCACGTTAAAAAGTCAACTTATACCCGAGGAAGCACTGAACACATAATAAAATAATAAAATGTATTTCGAAGTCTCGAAGATGCGGACTCAGGATATCGACTCCTGCGTAAAACGCGTGCTTCGGTATCGACTATGGTCGCGGCACTAAAATTGACTGAAGCACTCCCGCGCCGCCTGCGCCCCGCACCGCGCGAGGTAAAAATCAGCGTCGTCCCGCACTGCATTAAATAACTTTGTACTCAGTGCGTACGAGGCTTATTTTGATCTCGTACTATTTTTTTATACCAATGAGTCGAGGCTTTGAAGACATAAAGAAACCTATATTTGTCTTTGTCTTACGTCTTACGGTTGATCGTAGACAGCTCCCGCACAGGAGAGAAAACACGAGTTTGGCCCGCCACACCAGACGAAAGTCTACTGCGAGGCTGTTATCGACCTCGCCCGCATTGAACGTGTAAGATGCGATTATACCTACACGAACTTTATCTCAGCTTTATCAATATAGTTAAGTACTTAATGAAAATGTAGAATGGTTGGTAAAACTAACTTGTAGGTAACTAATTTTAAATCTATATAAATGGTCATTCGAAATGAAATGCGTTTGATCTCTGAAGCGACGGGCGAGCGGCGCGGCGCCACAAAAAATCAAACATACATATTACATACATACATACATTAAAAAAAACCAGCCAAGTGCGAGTCGGACTCGCGCACGAAGGGTTTCGTACCATCTATACTAATAAATAAAATTGAAGTGTCTGTCTGTAATTTCGAAATAACTACCTCATATTAATCTCATATGGTTATTTGAACGGTACCATAACCGAATCACACGTTTTTTAAATTTTTGTCTGTCTGTCTGTCTGTTTGAACGGGCTAATCTTCGGAACGGCTGAACCGATTTTGACGGGACTTTCACATACAAGTAGAAAATTAACCAGGGAGTAACATAGGTTACTTTTTTAACCGACTTTCAAAAAAGGAGGAGTTGTGTTTTTCTACCTATGTACACCGATATCTCCGAGATTTCTGAACCGATTTGCGTATTTTTTTTTTAATCGATAGAAATACATTACGACCCTGTTTTATAGAAAATTTGGATTCCAACTCCTCAATCCTGATGCTGTAGGGGACCTGATCCCCAAAACTAATGGGATTTAGAAACTTTCGGTTATTTAAATTGATATTGGGGGTACCAATTAAAGACTTTTTCTTTGAATAAACTCAAGTAGGTACATATCCAACTCCTCAACCCTGATGCTGTAAGGAATTGCATTCCGAAATCGTGGGGATCCCACGGGATTTTTCCGTTTTGGGGACGGGTTAATACAGATAAGCTACTTTTTGTTCTGGAAAATCAAAAGTTCCCACGGGATTTTTAAAAACGTAAATCCACACGGGCGAAGCCGTGGGCATCATCTAGTTATCTATAAAAACGGCAAAAAAACACGTTTGTTGTATGGGAGACCCCTTAAATATTTATTTTATTCTGTTTTTTAGTATTAATATATATATAGCTGTTCGTTCTGATTCACTGACTCATTCATCGCCTCTCCTGTAAAATTTTGTATGAAAAATTTTTTTTTCACAAATGGTTTCGTATAGAGGACAAAAATTCATTAAGAGGAAAAATATGGAGAGAGCTGATGATTGAGGATTTCGGAGACGGTTGAAGAGCACGCTTAAGGTATTGAAGATAGGTGGGGGGTGCTCGAACAAATGTCACTCGAAACGTCATCCAATTGGCAGTGAGCCGAAAAAAAATTCAAAATGGCGAAAAAAAGATGGCCGCCATACAAATTTCGTCGGTGTCCATCTCGAAGGGTATAAAAGATGAAAGAGTTGTTTCTTAGCAAAACATGATCAGGATCCAAAGGTCTACTCGATGAATACAAAAAAAATTCAAAATGGCGGACTTTATTTTTCCATAGAAAATGTATGGCGAATATTGAGAGAGAGTATAAAGTTGTGAACTAGGTATGCAAGGCGATTGATGCGGTTCTTTGGAGAAATCTCAAAGAAAAATATGGGAAGACATGATGATTGAGGGTTTGGAAGATGATTGATGAGCCCGGGCAGAGTTTTGTAGATAGATGGGGGCTGCTCAAACAAAAAATACTCAGAACCTCATCCAATTGGCACTGAGGTGAAAAAAAAAACCAAAATGGCGGATTCAAGATGGCGGCTATACAAATTTCGTCGGTGTCTATCTCACCAAGTATAAAAGATGGAAGAGTGGTTTCTTTGAAAAATATGATCAAGAACTAAAAAACAAGATGGCGGAATTTATTTTTCTACACAAAAAAAATTTTTGATGGTTTCGTGTAGAAAACAAAAATTCATGCGGAGGAAAAATACGGAAAGAGCTGATGATCGAAGACTTTGGAGACGGATGAAGAGCACGGCGAGGGTATTGAAGATAGGTGGGACGTGCTCAAACAAAAACTACTCGAATCCTCGCGGTCCGCTTGCGGGCCGCGCACCCACGCGCCGTACTAGTTAATATATATATAGCTGCTCGTGCTGATTCACTGACTGATTGATCACCCCTCCTGTAAAATTTTGTATGAAAAATTTTTTTTTCAATAATGGTTTCGTATAGAGGACAAAAATTCATTCGGAACAAAAATATGGAGAGAGCTGATGATTGAGGATTTGGGAGACGGGTGAAGAGCACGCTTAAGGTATTGAAGATAGGTGGGGGGTGCTCGAGCAAATGTCACTCAAAACGTCATCCAATTGGCAGTGAGCCGAAACAAAATTCAAAATGGCGAAAAAAAGATGGCCGCCATACAAATTTTGTCCGTGTCCATCTCGGAGGGTATAAAAGATGGAAGAGTGGTTTCTTCGGAAAAGATGATCAGGAGCCAAAGGTCTACTCGATGAGTAGAAAAAAAAATCAAAATGGCGGAATTTATTTTTCCAAAGAAAATGTATGGCGAATATTTAGAGAGAGAAGTTGTGAATTATGCAAGGCTTTCAATTAGGCAAGGCAAGGATGCGGTTTTTTGGAGAAATCTCAAAGAAAAATATGGGAAGACATGATGATTGAGGGTTTGGAAGATGGTTGATGAGCCCGGGCAGGGTATTGTAGATAGATGGGACTGGGAGGTGCTCAAACAAAAATTGCTCAAAACCTTATCCAATTAGCACTGAGCTGAAAAAAAACAAAATGGCGGATTCAAGATGGCAGCTATACAAATTTCGTTGGTGTCTATCTCACTAAGTATAAAAGATGGAAAAGTGGTTTTTTTGGCAAAAGATGATCAAGACGTGGTTTACTTGATTAACAGAAAAGAAACAAGATGTTGGAATTTATTTTTCCATACAAAATATATGGCGAATATTGAAGAGACTACACGTTGGGAACTATGCAAAATTTGATACAGTTGCTTTTCAAAAAATTTTTTTTATGGAAGAACTCTCATTCTGACAAATTATTCGGAGAAAAATATGGAGAGTGATAATGATCGAGGGTTAGAAATATGGCAGAGATAGGCTGCTCAAACCAAAATACCCGAAAGCAAAACCTCGCGGTCCGCTTTAGCGGGCCGCGCACCCACGCGCCATACTAGTTAATATATATATAGCTGCTCGTGCTGATTCACTGACTGATTGATCACCTCTCCTGTAAAATTTTGTATGAAACATTTTTTTTTCACAAATGGTTTCGTATAGAGGACAAAAATTCATTCGGAACAAAAATATGGAGAGAGCTGATGATTGAGAATTTCGGAGACGGGTGAAGGGCACGCTTAAGTTATTGAAGATAGGTGGAGGGTGCTCGAGCAAATGTCACTCGAAACGTCATCCAATTGGCAGTGAGCTGAAAAAAAATTCAAAATGGCGAAAAAAAGATGGCCGCCATACAAATTTCGTCAGTCTCCATCTCGGAGGGTATAAAAGATGGAAGAGTGGTTTCTTCGTAAAAGATGATCAGAATTGAAAGGTCTACTCGATGAATAGAAAAAAATTCAAAATGGCGGAATTTATTTTTCCATAGAAAATGTATGGCGAATATTGAAGAGACTACAAGTTGTGAACTATGCAAGGCTTTAATGCGGTTTTTTTGAGAACTCTCAAAGAACAATATGGGAAGACATGATGATTGAGAGTTTGGAAGTTGGTTGAGGAGCCCGGGCAGGGTATTGAAGATAGGTAGGAGGTGCTCAAACAAAAAATACTCGAAACATCATCCAATTGGCAGTGAGCTGAAAAAAAGTCCAAATGGTGGCCATACAAACATCGGTGTCTATCTCACCAAGTATAAAAGATGGAAGAGTGGTTTTTGCCAAAAGATGATTAAGACCTTAAGTTCTACTTGATGAGCAGAATGATTCGAAGAAAAAATATGGAGAGTGATAATGATCGAGGATTAGGAATAGGGGAGAGATAGATGGAGGCTGCTCAAACCAAAATACCCGAAAGCGAAACCTCGCGGTCCGCTTGCGGGCCGCGCACCCACGCGCCCTACTAGTTTGTTGTTATAGCGGCAACAGAAATACATCATCTGTGAAAATTTCAACTGTCTAACTATCACATACAGCAGCTGTATCTCATGAACCGTGATAGTTGACCTGACAGACGGACAGAGCTAGACAGACGGACAACGGAGTCTTAGTAATAGGGTCCCGTTTTAACGTTTAGGTACGGAACCCTAAAAAATACATACATAGGTGCATACACAGTATACATACATACAACATATTGTATCCAATTTTCGCTCGGTTTGTACGGAACCTAATGAATAAACGCGGGCGAAGTCGCGGGCGAATGCAATGCGAATAATCGAAAGTATTTCTACACAAGCGGACACCCGCGACTTCGTTCACGTGGACATTGGTTTTTAAAAATCCCGTGAGAATCATTTTGTTTTTCCTAATAATAAAAATAAAAAAAAAAATTTCAAAAATAGCTTTTTTACGTTTTATTACAGTTTATCTCTAACGTCATCCCCCAGTTATTATTTTGCAAAAATCTTCAATGTACAGATACGGCAATTCTACGATTTTATTATGGTATGTATAGATGATTGTCTATCAAGTCTATGTCGTACATCACGAGGCGTTTATTTATAAACAATGTATCGTCATTCAGGAAGCTTATATGTACGTCAGACAAGGTCCTTCGTCAGATGGGCAGAGCTCTGAGAGTAAATAAATAAATAGTCACTAGAACCGACTTCAAACAAGCTCAGTATATTTTAGGAATAAATTGAAAATTTAAAAACCTCCGACATTCGCCATTTTGTGTCGGCGGCCATCTTGGATTTGCATAGTGCTATTCTACTAGTCCAGCCCTTTCATTTGATACCCATATTAAGGGAGTTGTGAAAAAATATGTAATCCGCCATTTTGTAGCGGCGGCCATCTTGGACCGATTTTCTTCAAACATAGCTAACGACACTCTCGACTAATTCACCTTTCAAACAAAAAAAGAAAATCAGCCAAGTGCGAGTCGGGCCTCGCTCTTTCAGGGTTCCGTACATAATTATGAACAATATAATATTTTGGGTCTAAGAAATATTTAATTTCCGAGCTAGACATCGCAACAAACCGTGAAAGAAAAACCCAAAAAAATGTTAGTTTATTTTGGTCACAGCTTATAAACTATTTAATAAATCGTTGTTTTCAGTATTTGTTGTTTAAATAGAGCATATAGTACATAATATACTGAAATATCATATTCCCAACTACTTAGTTTAGTTTTTGAGATAGCCCCCGTCACAAAAATGGTCTAAAACTGACAACTTTGATGGCCTCCCATTCCCTTATTTTTTGAGATAAAAATTAAAAAAATATATATTTGTACTCTACTTAATGAGCTCTAAACAATGATACCCCACAAGCTAGGGTAAAGAAAAAATTTTTTTTCCGGCTCCTTTTTCATGTATGGGAGCCCCCCTGAAAAATAATTTAATTCAATTTCTAATTCAATATTTGATTTTGGGTTAACGTTTTACACTAAATACCAAAATTTCAGGTTTGTAACTCATTTCGTCTGCGAGCTAGAGACCTGTGACCGGCGGACAGACGGACAGACAGACAGACAGACAGACAGCCGAGTGACATTAGTAGGGCTCCGTTTTTTACCCTTCGGGTACGGAACCCAAAAAACCGCATTCAAAACGGGCCACGCGTTTTGAGCGCCACAGGGGAACAGACACACACACACACACACGCACACGCACACGCACACGCACACGCACACGCACACGCACACGCACACGCACACGCACACGCACACGCACACGCACACGCACACGCACACGCACACGCACACGCACACGCACACGCACACGCACACGCACACGCACACGCACACGCACACGCACACGCACACGCACACGCACACGCACACGCACACGCACACGCACACGCACACGCACACGCACACGCACACGCACACGCACACGCACACGCACACGCACACGCACACGCACACGCACACGCACACGCACACGCACACGCACACGCACACGCACACGCACACGCACACGCACACGCACACGCACACGCACACGCACACGCACACGCACACGCACACGCACACGCACACGCACACGCACACGCACACGCACACGCACACGCACACGCACACGCACACGCACACGCACACGCACACGCACACGCACACGCACACGCACACGCACACGCACACGCACACGCACACGCACACGCACACGCACACGCACACGCACACGCACACGCACACGCACACGCACACGCACACGCACACGCACACGCACACGCACACGCACACGCACACGCACACGCACACGCACACGCACACGCACACGCACACGCACACGCACACGCACACGCACACGCACACGCACACGCACACGCACACGCACACGCACACGCACACGCACACGCACACGCACACGCACACGCACACGCACACGCACACGCACACGCACACGCACACACACACACACACACACACACACACACACACGTCAAATTTATAACACCCCGTCGTTTTTGCGTCGGGGGTTAAAAATTAAGTAAGCCGACTTTAATATACCATGAAGAATTCCCTCGTTTTCTCCAGGATCCCATTATCTGATCTTGACTTGATGACCACTATGGGATAGTATAGGTACTAACTATACTTAGTATAAAATATACTACACTATATAATATATATAGTATACTATTCCAATAATGTACAATGTCAGTGATTATTTCAAAAGCCAATAAACCGATTTTGATGTTTTTTTTTCACTGCTCGAAAATTGCGCTTACAACGCGTAAACAAGGCTCGAAAGTCAAATACTGTTGTGCAAGTTTTAAGTTATGAAGAATAATGTCAAAACATTCAACTAATAAGGTATAATAATAATAAATAGTGTGCAAACTTTAGAATGCTAAGGATGAAAAATTTTATATACTTACTTAAGTACTTGTAAATAAAATGTCTACTTTAATAAATTATACAGTCGTAACAAGATTTTTAATGAAAAAAAAGCATTGAAATCTGTCCAATAGTTATTCAGGAAAATGGTTACAAAAAATGCACAAACAGACAAACATAATAATATAAAGACACCAAACGCTGTCTCCATTCCTTCGTAAAAATATCAATAAAGAGTTCTACTTACACTTCATCCGTAACAATTTCTGTCTCATCTTCGTCTTCGGTTGTCTCCGAATCACTCTCCTCTATCTCCTCTATAGTCTCCTCTATTATTTCTTCTATTTCCTCTTCTTCTTCACTCTCCTCCCCACTCTCCCCCTCACTCTCCCCACACTCCTCCACTATACTCTTCACATCACTCGTCTCGTCCCCCGACTCGTTCCTATCGCACTCAATGAAACCACTATCACTGTTTTCATTCGTTATCGTCCTTAGGTCGTCAACACACTCAACTTTTATGATCGGTTCATTCAAATTAATAACTGTCGTGTTGTTTTGTGAGACTATATAACCGCCTAGCATTTCATCGTTATCTGGCAAGTCCTCCAAGTAGTCGGCTTCCTCAGAAGTAAGGGATTCGAATGAAGAATCCGCCTCTTCGTCAGTTTGTTGCTCGCCATCGTCGAATATTATGTGTTTCCGAAAAGTTACACGTTTTTTTCCATTGTCCGATCTATCGTCGTCCGAGCACCCTTCGTTGTCTGATCTGGGAAGTTTCAAATTCGATTTCCTATTCGGAGACTCTGGATTCTCGACACTGTTATTTATATCCGTATTGTTAACTTCTAACAACTTATTCAGCTCGCCTTTCAAATCATTCTTGTATTCCCTGATAGATTTAGTGTCCAGTGTTTCGTATACGGGCTCTTTTCTGGCTTTTCCCTCTTTGATATCTTTACTGTCAGTGGTTCCCATTTGATCCTCATCCAGATCGATATCGCAATCAATACTCTTGGCTATCTCGCGCAGTAAAGCTTCTGCATGTCGTTTCTCAACTAACTCTTGATCATTCGACACGTAGATTAGAGACACGTGTTGTTTTGGATCGGGTTTTGCGTACTTCTGCAGCACCAACGCTCTAACGAACTCGGCCGGATCGTCCGACGTTCGTGATTCGTCTTGTGTATTTTCGGCGGGCGTAGGCGTCACTGCGTCTGATACTTCGCTGCGTTTCGCTCGTGTTTCGTCACTGGGAACTTTGTGTTCCCGTTTTCTTTTGCCCCTCTTCCGTTTCCCCGCCATTATCTGCAGCAGGGCGCCTACCCCTGTACGCGTGCTGCCGTAGTCCGTTTCCGGTATGAGAAGGTTCACTACATCTTTCCGGATGGTGCCGGTTTTTTCGTTCGTTACGTCACATTCGCTAGGCGGCGCGCGAGCTTCGACTGAGCTGGGTTTCGCTGTGTGAAGTTTTCGTGTCGATTCGGGGGACGGTTCGACCTTCCCGCCTTTTCGCTTGAAGAAGTTAAACATGGCGGACTGTCACTTCGGCTGTCAGTTTCAAATGCGTTCGGGAACCGCCATGGCTGTCTGGTGTTTATAAATACGCGTGAAAGAAGGATTTATGCTATGCTCCACTGTTTATATTGGTCTGAGATGTTCTGCGATGTTTCTTTGCATTCACGCATGGAAAGTATAATCAATCTATCGTCGCTGGAACTAATTTCAGTAAGCGATAAGAAAAAAAGGTTTTAAGGCATATTGAAGCGTAAATCTAATCATATAGACTACACATTTAACATACTGGCTATACCTACTCTCTAAAGACTTTTTAAAAATACGGCTCTACAATGAAAAAGAATCCTACCTACTTAGGATCTAGCTGAAATATTTTCAAAACTAGGGATATCCAGGTTTTGAAACTATATCCAGGTAAAATCCTATAACCTTAGCCTATAACAATCGCATATTGAATAGGTAGGCCGTTGACAGGTTAAAGTACTATTCCCAAAGATGTTGCATTCTTTCTTCCATTCCATTTAGTTCCTAACAATCAAAGTACGAACCTTTGATTATTCTTTGGAACGAACTTACGTAGGTATACACGGTACTTACGTATCATTTCGGAATTTATTCTACCGGGAATCGAACTTGACTACTCTGCCAGGTAAGTTGTCTTGGTAGGTTCATACGACAAAGATAAAAATTAATAAAAAAAACCTTAAATTAATAAAAACTAAGTATACTTAGGTAAGTAGGTACTTATCCCAAATTTTCGTAACCACAAATCGAATCACTGCGAAAAAGTAGTTGCATTCGAAAACGGTTTAACTACAACATTTTCTTGATGAAAGAAAAATCATTAAACGGGTTACTAATTACTATACTTAAGTGGTATCGTCAAATAAAAGTTATATCGTCTTTTATGACTTTGTGGTTATATTATAAAACGAATAAAAAATAGCCCTTCTATTTTTAGTACAAATTTATGTGTATTAAAAACAAGGAATCATTTCCCGCGTATTTTGGCGGCCGCCATGTTTTCATGAACGGTCGCTGATTGATGCATTAGAGTTAATGCACTTGAGGAGATATTTTAAGAATTAAAAAAAAACACGTAAAGAATTTTAAAATGCATGTTAGTGTAGTATTTTTTAAAGTTTAACACTAAAATCCAAATCCGGAAGCCTTTGTGTTTTTAGGAAGTAGAGTAGATTACATTTCTTGCACCTCCTCTCGTGGATGGCTGCGAAAGTCTCATCAAAATCAGCTCAGAAGTTTCGAAGAGCAAACAGAATAAAAATTTAAGAAATGAGCATTTGGGTTTCACAATGTATGAGTTCAGTAAAAGTTATTTCAAAATCACAGATACCTACAATAGACCTTTCAACTTTTATCGATGATAAATAAAATTAAAAATTAATTAAACGTCCGTCGTCTCGTTTATTTAAGACCGGAATGCATCGTAATAATCCCAGCTCGCACTTGACCGCTTTTCAACGAACCACAGTTAAAATTATAAATAGATCTCGCGTGAACGCTTCCATTTCCAGTCAGCTGTATTTGTATTTAGTGATGTAATTCATTAATTTACTGGAATATCGATAAATTATTTTCACGAAATATTAAATTGGAACCAGAGTATGTGGAAGCAGCAACAGCATCTGGCGTGTGGTATCCTGTGAGATGGGGAAACTCATGTAGAGGACTAAATCTCTTTAGTGGTTATTTAGGTACCTACCCACTGACATAGTTATTGAGTGTTTTCTAAATAACACTTTTATGTTTAAATGTTACATAAATAGTTAGTTACTAAGTATTTATTCTCACTAACACCAAATGCGGTTGTCCGATTAAGTACATTGAATTGAAATTGATAGCGGCATATTAATTAAAATTAATTTAAAAAGAAGTACCTACCTAGTGAGTAATTATATCTTTGTGTAATAAATAAATACCTACACCTTATACACAAAAGACGACATACACCGAAAAATTTAAGAACGACGAAAATTGCTGGTATATGATGCCAAAAACTATTTCAAGGAATTTCGCGTTAATCACGTCTAAAAATTAATTAAACTTCGTTCATCAATGTTTAAATAGAAGCTGCCTCTGGTGAAAAGACGGGTCATTCCGTATGCTGCATTTTGTACTAAACAGGTTTTTCTGGGTCGGCGATTTATAATAAAAATAAAATACTTAAATTCATTGTATCTACTTAATGTAAAATTAACAATCCATGTACCTACTATACGATGCCCAATTTACTTAATATCACAAAGAACGTCTATCGAACGCAATTTGTCAACTGTAAAATTAAAAACATCATTTGTAATTTAAATCGTTTACTTTCCTCTTTATTCTGTCGACAAACTGCGCTACAAAATAATCGAGAGTACATCATACTCACGTCTAATTTACCACGTGTTTGCGATTTAATGCGTGAAGCGTGTCGAATGCGAAAAAAATAGCGCAGCCGAGTTGGCACGGTTTAGACGCGTATGTAGTAAGCTGTCGATGGATTTATTATTGCAAATATTATAACACTTAATCAGAACATGGCTAGATTCATGATAGATGCGTGGAACTGTCGATAAGTCGATAATTAGCGCGATTATTATGTAGCTCTATAAAGTAAAATTTTAGCGGTGGCTCCACAAAGTTAAGTTTAACTGAAGTCTGAGAAATCAGTTAAATTGTAGCAGGGTTTGAAGTAAACATTTGTTTGACGTTTGTATCATATATGTTGTAAGATTTAACTTAAAACTTTAATTTAGATAGACTTTCACAAGAATATAATAACCGAGAACCGGATTGAATCTAACGCACGGAATAATGAAGTGCGGCTAATATTATTATCGCATATGTGGTGAGGTCTACTTAACACGTGAGGTAACAGCAGTGTATTCAACGTTGAACTAAGTACAAGAGCAATTTCACTTGCAAATATATATTTTTCACATAATTTACTTAATAATATTTGATCCATACGTCGAAAGTGTACTTAAGTACAAACCTGTAGTTAAGCTTTTGCAAAACAATACTGTCAAAAAAGTTTTCGTATGAACCCACAAATTTAAGCTAGACAAAAATTTATCAATCTTTGCTTATGCATTTAATAATTTGTTTTGACTTTCCGATAAAATCAAACCATAAGTACTTATGTATGTATAGTTAAAGTGTAATACAGATTGAAAATGAAATGTATCGATGTATCGATACCATTGCTTGCACATCATTGCGAACTTTCTCTGCGCACATGTTTAATTTTAGTCAAGGCAAAGACCTCTAAAGTAAACTATATAGATTTTATAATATATTATACTACGAGTGTATCATATCGATATTTTCTTTGTTCATAGTTCAATAATAATAAATAGGTAACGTTAATCGATAATTATCGCTTGAGACGAGTTTATATCGAGCAACAACAAACGAAGTTCGATACGTCTTATTAACCAACTTCAAAAAAGGAGGTTCTGTATTCGACTCGTATGTGTGAGTGTGTGTGTGTATGTTTGTATGTATGTTTGCGATTATTTCAAAAAGCAATGAACTGATTTTGATGATTTTTTCACTATCGTAATCTACATAATTTCAGGAACGTTTTAGTAGGTAACTACTTATTATATAACACACCTAGTTATCATGTACGAAATTACACGCATAAATGTACCCATATACCTACACCGACTTCTCTGAGATTGCTGCACCGAAATCGGTTTAATTTTTTCCTAAAATAGGTATAATTACTTAGCTTGATTGAAAATCAAACCTCACGGTCTGACTTATTTCGGTATATTATTGGTTTAAGTAATTTTTCCTAAAGTATTCTTCATTCTTTTGTACTTGTAGCATGTAAGAACTCGTAAGTTTTGTACTTTGTAGGTACTCTACACTATTCTACGTTCGCTAGAGTTCCCGGAGCCTTTCAGTACACGCGGAGGCTGGCCACCGGCGGGGTTTTAGTGGGTACAAATCCCACATAACTCGACCTCTTCCCAGGAGGTCGAGTATCTTAAGAAGATTTCCCCCCCGTCAACAAAAAAAAAAAGGTACTCTACACTATGAAGAATAAATAAGTACCTACCAAACTACTTGGAGTAGGTAACATCAAGTTTTCCCGAAAATTACAATTTTCCCGCAAAATATGCATTTACTGAAGTAAACAAGACAGTTTCCTACACCCACTTACACAAGAACAGTATAAAATTGAACAGGATGTTTTAATTCACCTTAACGTACCTATTTTGAACTCTATTCCGATGCATTATAGTCTTAAATTAAACAATCGTTGTTTGTACATTTCAGTGGATATCAATTCTGAATACCGGACGTGACGGTCGAATGAAAATTGAAATTAATATAGTTGATGTTGGACATATTATCTTGAGCTTTATATATATTGAACTGCCTCGTTGGTCTAGTGGTTAGCATATTCGACTGCAGATCACGAGGTCCCGGGTTCGAATCCCTGGACGGGCAAATTATTGTTAGGCATTGGGTTTTTCTGTCAAGAAATTCTCAGTGCCAGCACGGAGTTGGTAGTTCGAGGTGTTTCACCCCCGTGTCTCAGA
Source organism: Melanargia galathea (assembly GCA_920104075.1). Lineage (NCBI taxonomy): Eukaryota > Metazoa > Arthropoda > Insecta > Lepidoptera > Nymphalidae > Melanargia > Melanargia galathea. Next base: position 12,040,945 of record OV049878.1, read on the forward strand.
GAGCACGTTAAGCAGTCTGTCCCGGTTATTATCACTATCATGTGACAATAGTCGTTAAAGCCCACCAACCCGCATTGGAGCAGCGTGGCGGGTCTAAGTTCGAAATCCCTCTCACCTATGAGAGAGGAGGCCTGTGCCCAGCAGTGGGACGTTAAAAGGCTGAAATGGTGGTGTTGGTGTATATCACTACATAGTATAAAACAAAGTCGCTTTCTCTGTCCCTATGTCCCTATGTCCTTATGTCCTTATATCCCTATGTATGCTTAAATCTTTAAAACTACGCAACGGATTTTGATGCGGTTTTTTTTTAATAGATAGAGTGATTCAAGAGGAAGGTTTATAAGTAGAAAAATTGGACCCCGTAGGTGGCGCTAATAGCGGGCAGGACGACGTCTGCCGGGTCCGCTAGTACCTATAATATATTCTGTTATTAGGGTTCCGTATCCAAGGGGTGATAGCCTAGTGGTGAATACTTCTGTCTCGTTTTCGGAGGGACCGCGTTCGATCCCCGGAGCACGCACCATTTCGGAGTTATGTGCGTTCTAAGCAATTAAATATCACTCAGTGAAGGAAAACATCGTGAGGAAACCTGCACGCCTGAGAGTTCTCCATAATGTAGTGAGGCGGCGTGTTCGTGTACCGCACCGAACTCGGCCAGCGTGGTGGGCTATGGCCTGAACCCGCCCCACTCTGAGAGGAGACCCGTGCCCTGTAGTGGATAGTCCGATGGGACGCCAATGCGACGCGACCGGAGAGAGATCAGGCGCAGGACCAATTATTGCTTTAGCTTTTGCTTTAACACCGCCAACTTCCAACTGCGGGCATTGAGGATTTATTTGCAGAAATACCAAATACCTCACAATATTCTTTGGCCCGACGCGACGCGGGCATCAAACCCAGGACATCGTGATCCGTAGTCGCCAACGGCTAGATCACCGAGGTATCTTCTAATCTATAACCCCCGGCACGTAAGTCGAGCGGTGACCTTCAAGTGCGCGCAGCGTCGTACGAGTGAGCGGGACACAATACGATTGGAGAGCCAATCAGCGCTTACGAGGGATCCGCGAGAGCTAATCAGTGCTTACGAACGATCCCCACGCTCTCCCCGCGACCCCCTTACCACCCGAGATAGGTATAGGTACCTCATTTTTGACTTCTGCGCATTGAAGGTCAACGCTAGACTTATTTGCCGTGACTTGTACTTAATGTGGGCTTGAAAATGGAAATTACTAATAAATAGAAATCAATTTTCACTCTCATCTAAATATGGTAATGATTAGGTGAGATTGCATATTATGCGTGCGCGTGCGCACGTAATATGCATATAGTGTCACACACGCGTAACATTATGCATGACAGACTTGAACGATATATGTACTTATTATTTATTTAATCCGTATATAATTACTCCGACCGTATATAATATGTATATGTATTGTATACTAGATGATGCCCACGGCTTCGCCCGTGTGGATTTAGGTTTTTAAAAATCCCGTGGGAACTTTTGATTTTCCAGAACAAAAAGTAGCTTATCTGTAGAAACCCGTCCCCAAAACGGAAAAATCCCGTGGGATCCCCACGATTTCGGAATACAATTCCTTACAGCATCAGGGTTGAGGAGTTGGATATGTACCTACTCGAGTTCATTCAACGATAAAGTCTTTAATTGGTACCCCCAATATCAATTTAAATAACCGAAAGTTTTTAAAACCCATTAGTTTTGGGGATTAGGTACCCTACAGCATCAGGATTGAGGAGTTGGAATCCAAATTTTTTATAGAACAGGGTCGCAATGTTTCTCTATCAATTAAAAAAAATTACGCAAATCGGTTCAGAAATTTCGGAGATATCGGTGTACATAGGTAGAAAAACACAACTCCTCCTTTTTTGAAAGTCGGTTAAAAAAGTAATGTTACTCCCTGGTTAATTCTCTACTTGTATGTGAAGGTCCCGTCAAAATCGGTTCAGCCGTTCCAAAGATTAGCCCGTTCAAACAGACAGACAGAGAGACAGGCAGACAGACAGACAGACAGACAAAAATTTTAAAAACGTGTGATTTGGTTATGGTAGCGTTCAAATAACCATATGAGCTTAATATGAGGTAGTTATTTCGATATTACAGACAGACACTTCAATTTTATTTATTAGTATAGATATAGATGGGTTTAATAAAATCGTCCAAGTGTGAATCGGACTCGCATACGAAACGTTCCGTACCAACTACCATCGTACAAGTAACAAGATGTACTAAGTATACCTACTACTTTTTATTTTCATTGTTATTGTATTTTTCTCTGTTGTTACTTACTTTTTTTCTCTGTTGTAAATACTTATACTTAGTTATTTGTCATGCAAGTCTGCAAAGTTGTTGTTTATCGTTTATCGCGAGTGCTTTTATTCAATACCGAGCAAAAACGAAGCATCCACGAGCGAAGCGATTGGTTCAAAAAAAGAATCCTGAGCGTGGCGAGGGATTCAAGGCACGAGAGTCAAATACTTTAGCAGCCGTGCGAAACACGACTTTTCATCTCACTACAGCGAGGAAAATGCCTAGATCCAAGAAAATCAATTCAAAATAACTGATCAGCGTTTAATTATAATTTAGCATACTTAAGCTTACCTAACTATAAAATAGAACATTTATATTATAATATCACTCATATTTTCTTATTTCCTTATTACGTAAAAAAACCAACCCAAAATTAAGTATGGGAATAGAAGAAAATTAAAAAAAAAAATGTTGTGTCTTTTCTTTACTTTATTACGGGTGCTATCTATAGGCATAACCCGCGGCACGTACATCGAACGCTGAACGAAACGTGGCTGCGCATGGGAACTGTCGCGCACGTAATACAATAGCTTACCCCCTCCACTTTCCTTCAGCGTTCGATGTTCGTGCCGATGTTTACAGCCACTGAGATTTGCAACCGAGCAGCAGATGTATCGAGTCGAGATAAGAAGTGGCAGTAAGGGACCTTTCAGACAGACCGGCGCGGAGAGCGTCGGAGAGCATTTTTTTTTTCACACAGACCGGCCGTTCAAATTTGCTCTGCTCTCCGCGCCGGTCTGTGTGAACGGACACGCGGATGCGCTCGGAGCCGAGCGTACGCTCTTGGGCCGGACGGCAGAGCATATTCGGCCTACGGTCGGCTGTGCGAGCATGAAAGAGCACGCGAACGGAGCCGGTCGGATGCTCGAGCGCGAAAGGGCACGGGCATGGAGCAGCCGACCGGCTCGACGAGTAGCCGACCGGCTGCTCTCATATATTTCACACAGAGCGTATTGGGAGCATGCTCGAGCATCCTCTTATCATAAAAGAGTTAACATGTAAAAATAAAGCCTATTTCAATGTCTTAAGATTCTATTTTAAATGCGATTAAAATTTGCTCTGCTCTCCGCGCCGGTCTGTCTGAAAGGTCCCTAGATCATCGGTATCAATTCAGAAATTGGGTATCGGCCAAAAGATATATGAGATCGTATGGTATAAGACTTTAAAATTGTATTAAGTATGATAATAAATTGATAATAAAAATCTATTTCAGTCAGAGTTATACTTAGTCAGACATGAGACAGAGTATACCTAAGTACGTGAGTTTAGTGTAGTCCTACTTCTCTTGGTAGAGAGTATTCCTTGCCTACTTCCTAGTGATAGCCTGTCCAGTGCTTTGTAGAGAGAGGAGCGCGAAAAACTAAGTAACTTTCTAGGCTTTTGTTTTGTCGTATCGATTTGAAACTAGTTATACAAATGTAGTATATAACACCGATGACATTAAGTTTAAATTAAAAATTTAAAAAACCCCCGACATTCGCTATTTTTTGGCAGCGGCCATTTTGGATTTGCAATAGTAGCACTATTGCAAATCCAAAATGGCCGCAGTAAATAATGATATTATGAAGTTTGGAAAATCTTAAGTAAAAACACGCACGCTTTTGCTTCTTGGCTCCAATATCAGACTCCTCTTCACCAATGTAGGTGTACCTATCTATAATGTAACTCGGAATCGTCAAAACAAACCAAATGTGTCCAAACTCGAAGAGGTTTAGTAGTCATTGAAGAGTTCCACTATCCATTACTTGATGCCATCTTCAGATCAGCTCGATGGAACCAAATTATTTTTAACCCCCGACGCAAAAACGACGGGGTGTTATAAGTTTGACGTGTCTGTGTGTGTGTGTGTGTCTGTTCCCCTGCGGCGCTCAAACGGGTGGACCGATTTGAACGCCGTTTTTTTGTTTGAAAGGTGAATTAGTCGAGAGTGTTGTTAGCTATGTTTGATGAAAATCGATCCAAGATGGCCGCCGCTACAAAATGGCGGATTGCATATTTTTTCACAACTCCCTTAATATGGGTATCAAATGAAAGGGCTTGACTATTAGAATAGCACTATTGCAAATCCAAGATGGCCGCTGCCACAAAATGGCGAATGTCGGGGGTTTTTTAAATTTTCAATTTATACTTGTACTTAAAGCAAAACCTGAAAGTAATTTGCTCAGAATCACTAACAAAATCGAATCCAACTATTTTTATATTGTGTTATAATTTTGTCCAAAAATATTTTTTAATCCTGCAAGCTGTGAGCTGGTGAGCTCACAGGTAGGGTAGTAGGTAGTGAAATGAAAGGCTAGGGTCGTGGATCGAAGCCTTTAATGTCTTCTCCACCGCTCCACACCGTTTACAATAGGAAGGAGAAATGGTCACCGGCCTGAGAATGGAACGCTGCTGGCTGTAGGGCTACGGTCTCCAGCCCAGGAGAGAGTCCTGCACGACCCAGCGGTCGCCGCGAGGAAGTCGGCGGTACCGGCGATGCTCTGACCCAGCGTCTCGTCCAGCTGCTTTCAGGCGGCGGACCCAGCTGTAGGCGGCTTTTAAGAGTAGGTCTGTCCTCAGAAGCTATCCTCAGAAGCTATCCTCAGAAGATATCCACAGAACCTGCAACCCAGGGCGAGCATTAGGCATTGCCCCTGGTTGCGCGTCAGCTGCAGTACTTCCCCCAAGCCAAGTGACCGTGGATAAGCACTACAGCTGACCTGCGCAAAATAGATTACGCTAGAAGCTACCTAATGGTATGAAAATATGGGAACTTACCCCAGCGGGTTTTGTATCCGATTTAGATTGAAGCACTAGTTTTAAGATTCGCCAATTTTTAGTTACAATTTGCCAATATGTACGTATGAGACAAGGTGTCCGTTAGAATTCGATTTTAAATTTTACTAGCGAGACCGTTCGTATGTGTTCGGCTCAAGCGATCGTCTCCAAGTCAGTGAATGACGACACGCGACACCGCGTCGCGGCGCCCCCGCGTCCCGACGCCCCGCGCCGCGAAAACGAGTTCTCACTACAGCATCGAGTCATAAGTAGGTACGAGGTAAATGCCGCGCCGTGCGCCTTTTTCAAATAATTAGCAAAAGTTAACGTACAACGTTACAGCACCCCGCCAGAAAACGTAGGATTTTTCGTACCTGATACAAAAATCCGACTAACTCCACTCTTCGAGAACACTGTCTTCACATTCGTACTTCTACATTCGCACTTTCATACCTCTCTTTTAGACTTCCTCTTTCATACTGTCTTATAGTCCGTAGTAGTTAAGACATAAGACCCTAGCACTAAGAGTAAATATTATTTAATATAGTAATTTTTACTCAAAACAGCGATTCAATGAATATTGTACATATACATAGCTGTAAATATTCGCGCGAAAAGTAAGTTGATGGTGATAATAAAATACGCGGGTAGGTACTTTGTTGTTACGTTAGTAATATAAGTTAGGTAATATTGAGTTTATTTTTAAATTCGGTGTGAGATTAGGGTATTGAGAAATTTATTAGTTTAATTATTAATGTACTTAGTTAGACATATTGTAGATAAATAATATAGGTAGATATATGTTTTAAATAATTGTAAAAATATAATAATTAATTAATTAAATTGTATTATATGTAGATATATTATGTAGGTATCCTTAATTCTAATATTTTAATTGACTTTTAAATGATTTGATGTCTTTGATATGCCAAGTACCAAGATCTTGACCGTTCATATCTTGTAACTTGTAGACTAGAGGAGATAATTTAGAAATTATGCGACATTTAACGAACTTAGGAGCGAGTTTTTTACTGAAGTAACGATCTTTATCGCTTTGAACATAATTTCGTTTCCACACGATGTCGTTAACTTGAAACTCAGTATGTTTCCTACGTAAGTTATACTGTTTAGTATTTTTAGCGTGAGCCTGCCATAATGACTTTTGTACCTCATTAAATATATTAGCTAGATGACCTATATTTTCACAGTATACATCTCTAGGGAGAAATAAAATTTCATCATCTTTATTTGACTCTAGGTAGTGGGAACCGCAAGGAACTAGTTCTCTGCCATAGACTAAGAAATTAGGGGTATAGCCCGTAGTTTCGTTCACTGAGCTATTTATAGCGAACTGAATTTTAGTTAGTTTGCTGTCCCACGATCTATGATCGTTTTCAATGAATGATGCTATGCTTGTTATAACCGTTTTGTTGTATCGTTCCACGGTGTTAATTTGTGGTGTGTATTTAGGTGTAAAGTGGATGTTTGGAATTTTGTATTTATTGAAAAACGAATTAAGTTCTTTACTACTAAAATGAGATGCATTATCTAAAATAACGGTTTGTGGGATTCCGTGTACTAAGAAAACATTATCTTCTAGTATTCGGATAACGGATTCTGAAGTTGCACGCCTTACCGGAAATAACATAGTATATTTAGAAAAACAACATACCACTACTAATAGATAACTATGCTGCTTTCTACTAGTCGGCAATGGACCCATGAAGTCTATAGAAATCATCTGGAAAGGACGAGATACTTGTTTAGGTCTACCCATTTTACCTAGCGTACCATGAGTAGATTGCTTGTAGGATAGACAGATGTCGCAACTGGAGACAAAGTTAACTACGTCAGCGTACATACCCGGCCAATAGAATCGGAGTGCCAAGCGCTTATAGGTCTTGAATATACCGAAGTGTCCGGCGGTAGGTTCAGAGTGCGACTGGGTAAGTACTCGTTCGCGTCGTTCCCTAGGAATTACCTCCTTCCATTCAAATTCTTTATGTAGTACGCATTTAGCTTGCATAAAACGGTAAAGACGTTTATTTTTAACAGTATAGTTAGGGAATGAAGTAGGAGAATTTTGACATCCATGATAGATATTTAGATACCACGGGTCCGAGCTATTAGCGCCATCTAGCGATGTATCGTCCGTATCTATAGCTAATATAGGACATGCGCGAGAAAGAGCGTCGGGTATAACATTATCAGAACCGCGACGGTGTTTTATAACGAAGTTGAAGCAAGATAGTCTAACTCCCCAACGAGCAAGGCGACCGGTAGGATTGTTCAAGTTCAGGAACCATTTGAGAGCTGAGTGATCTGTGTACACAGTAAACTGTTGACCATTGTCGAGATAGCATCTCCAATGTTCTAGAGCTACCAGGACGGCAAGCGCCTCCCGTTCGGTAATGCTATAGTTCCGTTCAGGGGCTGTTAGTGATTTGCTCATATAAGCTATAGGGTGTTCGGTGCCATTTTTAGTTTGCGTTAGTAGCGCGCCTACACCGTAGTTACTAGCGTCGGTATGTACTTCGAACGGTAAAGTGTAGTCGGGACAGGATAGAATAGGGGCGGAAATTAAGCATTCCTTTAGCTTATTAAAGGATTCGTCAGCTTCCCTAGACCAAATAAAAGTTTTAGACTTTTTACTAGATGAAGTAAGTTGATTTAACGGCGCAGCAATTGTACTAAAGTTCGGTACAAATCTCCGATACCAAGATGCAGTGCCGATAAATCTTTTCACTTCTTTCTTGTTAGTGGGGGTAGGAAAATTGAGAATCGCGTCAACTTTTCCAGGATCGACATGCAATCCCTTAGAGTTGACTACGTACCCTAGGTATTTGAGTTCGTCACGGATGAAAACTGATTTTGACAAGTTTATACGCAGATTAGCCATTAATAGCTTTTTATATACTTTAATTAATAAGGAAATATGAGAGTCGAAATCAGGAGAAACTATAATTATATCGTCAACAAAAACGAATACAGAATTTTCAAATTCCGGCCCGTAGAATAATAAATCGACTAGTCGTTGTTGTGTTGCCGGCGCGTTCGTTAATCCGAATGGCATCGTAACGAAACGGTAGGTACCGCGACCAGGAATGTAGAATGCAGTTTTATCGCGATCTTCTTCGGTGATAGGTATTTGCCAGAAGGCTTTAGATAAGTCAATACTAGATAGATATTTAGCATTTTTTAGATTATCTAAGATTTCTGAGACGTACGGCAATCTATACGCGTCTTTACGAGTTACAGCGTTCAATTTGCGGCTGTCTAAACAGAACCTGAGTTTACCGTCCTTTTTGGGCGTTAGCAACACCGGTGAGGACCAAGGGCTTTCGCATCGTTCGACGACTCCTAGTTGTAGGTAGCATTTGATCTAACTCCTCACATAAGATACGCTGTTTGTCAGGTGACATTCGGTAGTAGCGCTGTCTGATAGGTGGTGAGTCACCAGTGTCTATGTGATGAGTGATCAAGTGAGTACGACCTAGACCAAGTTTCTCAGCGGAAATATTCTGGAATTGCTCCATAATATTATCCATAGTAGTACGTTGCGCGTCGCTTAAGTCGCTATAGGAACGCAACAGACCGTTAGTCTCATTCACACTCGAAACCTGTAGTTCGGAATCGTTAGATAGCTGTATTGATTTCGAAAACTGAGGAAAAATCTTAAATTTAGTCCAGAAATCGATACCTAGTATTAAAGAATTCGTAACGGATGGTATGACGTAAGCTTTCAAGACATGAAATTGATTTTCAAATTTTGTAGGTAGATTGATATAGCCAATAGAATTCAAGTTTTGTCCACCCGCAGCGATAAATAATTTAGAGTTATCATTAGGTAACAGAGTTAGTCCCATTTTTAATAATTTTTCATGAGAGTTTTGGCCTAAAATAGTCACAGCTGAACCAGAATCTAATAAACCACGTAGGGAGATGTCACCTACGCATATAGTTGCGTAAGGACGTATGTCATTATTAGGTTTTTTATCCAAGATTGATGCAATTGAGTAGCTAGAAAAAAATATATTAATGTTAGTTAACCACTCCTTCCATTCTTGTACATTAAAGTTTTTATGTTCGCGAGTAGGTATAGCACGAGAATTGCAGCAATCTTGCGATATTAGTTTTTTGTATTAGTATTAGTGTTAGGTTTACGTTTAGATTGACAATCAGGACAGTCAGGAAATTTAACCTCCCGTTTCCCGCATTTAAAACAAATAGGAAAACGTTCCTCTTCGCATTGACTCAACGAGTGTTGGTTTGTCCGGCAGCGAGGGCAAGATAACCGAGGATGAGAGACTCGTTCGACAGCATTGACCGATTTTGATTGAGTTGTATTTACATTTTTAGGTGGTTCGTATTTTTTCGTGTAGTGTTTTGAAAAATGTGGTTTATTTGTATAAGAGTTTTTATTTTGATGAAAGTTAGTATTATAGTTTTTATTTTGATAAAAATTAGAATTAAAGTTTTTATTTTGATGAAAAGCTAGGTCAGGAGCTAATGTATTAGGCGTAACGCGCGGTGGTTCCCTATACTGAGATGTTAGGCTTTGCACACTTTCATAGTTCCTACATAAGGTACGCAGACTTTCGACTGAGTTTATACTAGTAGGGTTAGTAGCAAGAACGTTCGCGTAACAGGGACGGATATTGTGAAGCAAAATGTCTAGTTTTTCCTGTTCCGACAACGGTTTGGTTAATCTAGAAAAATAATCAGCCATTATAGAAAAATATATGACTACGTTTTCCGAATCCCCCTGTGTACGGTTACGAATCTCGGCTAATAGTCTGTAATCGTAGTCCGATTTACTAAAGTCATTAAGAGGAAATGCGGTTGCTCTTTTCTCCATACAAACGCTCTCGCGTGTTTTCTCCCTGGTTTATGATCCTAAAGCAATGATTTTTTACAATAAAATAAATATCAACCTCTTCTATGGCCCTATGTTTTCCTTTTTGAAGATACATTATTTTTATAAGCACTAGAACCGTTACAGAATGCTCAAAATTGCCTATTTTAGATCGCTTTCAACAGAGGCCTAATGTACAAATTTGGCAATTAATAATAAAAAAAGCAAAACATAGGGTCACAGTATATATCCTTTATATTCAGTTTACGAAATATCTTTTAAATTGGTCCAATATTGGAGGAGGAAACACTAGAGAGCCAAACCTCGAATTATGACTTTTTACTTACGGCTATTGAGTTGGATTTGCAGTTGTCCTTATTGCACGAATTTGAGGCGCGGGACGGTCGAACGCGACAACGATAGTTTTTTCAAATACCTAATTTTCAAAAATCTCTTCTACCACATTTCCTCTTAAGCAGTAGTTTTGTTAGTTCACCCCAAGTTTTAACTGAATCACGCACACTGCGGTGCCAATGTTTAGCATTGCCGGTGAAAAATAATGGAGCTTGAGCTAATAAGCGATCAGCAGTAATATTTTTAATTGATGCGTAATCTTTCACGTCGTTAAGAAAAGCACGAACGCAAGAACTACCATCAAACTTAGGCCTAATGCGTTCGAGTTGATGATCACAGTTAATTACCGTAGTTGGTAACGAAGTGCCCTCGAAGAAAGGCTGGCTTGAGTTAGATGTACTAGGCGTAGGAGTACTGGGACGCTGCACGGTAGATAAGCGATTGTATAACGCATTAAAATCTTTATTTACCGACCTCACGGCAACATTAGAGTCCGCGGCGTCGATGCGTTTTAATCTATGATAGATGTGATAGCACAAAGCGCGCGCGCGTTCGTATAGGCTAGCATCATAGGGTTTTCTTACCGGTTATCGTCCATTTAGTGGAGTTACTGAGTTTGAGAGAATGAAAATATATGTTCTATAAAAAAAATTAAACAAAAACTTGTTAAAATATACTTCTAGTATAGTCTATTTTCATTGCATGTTAATATTTTTTTAGTCAGATAACTAGTTTTTTTTTAATCCTAATAAAAAGCTGAAAATGCCGATTTCACCGGTTATCGTCCACTAAATCTAGTTATCGTCCACCCTTGTACCTGTTATCCGTCCACTGATTTCTATGAGAAATTTACTATGAAAAAGTATGCATGTAATGAGTAAGTAATTGAATATGTAATATTAACACCACTTTAATATGTATTTAATATCTATACCAATTAAAATTAACTTCCTGTCCGTCTTTTCGAAATATATGGGTTTTTATTAGTGAACTTATGTTTACTTATACATTATTAAAAAGTCACATAACCGTTTATAAAAAAATTGTTTTCTGTTTTTCGTCTATTCGTAATACTTACTTTTCAAAACAGCTGAACCTATTTTGACAGAACTTTCACAGGGTGATAAAGAACTTTAAATACAAAGTAATGTGGTCTTTCTACGCATACGCAATAGCGGTCAACTGCTTGTTTTAAAATAAAACAGATAAAAAAACTGTTGCCTTGTTAACGCGGTTTATAGAGTCTACAATATGACATAATATCTTTACCAACTTTGCGCCTATCTATCTTGCATCGTCTTTTACCACATCACACTTACATTATATAAAAGTAGGTACATATAATTTGGCAGCCTCCCTGGCATGGCGCAGGGGTGTCTTATTAGTGGAAGGTCCTCTACTTGATTCTCGGCAGAGCAATTTGGTAAATTTAATTTAATAATTTCAAAATTGTCTCTAGTCTAGTATGCCTTACTTCCAAGTCATTAGCGTTTAAGGGTACGGATTCTGCCGTACCTCTTTCAGGTTATCCCGCATCCATCTTAGACTGCATCGTCACTTAACATCAGATGAGATCGCAGTCAAGGACTAACTTGTAGATGAATAAAAAATAAATTATAGATATGAGTAATAATCAAAATTCACCTAAATAATAACATAATATTAAAAAATATATGTTTTTCATACAGTTTAAAATATAGGTGGACGGATAACCGGTGCATTTCAGATTCACTATTTTAAATTTCGTCCACAAATTATAATGATCGACAATACTATCTTAACTTATAAATATATCAAAGTTCCAAGGAGAAACACATAAAATATAAGTTAATTCTTTTGTCAAACAAGTTTAATTATTTATATTTTTACTAAATCTATTTATTTTCAAATAATAGCTTGGTGGTCGAAACTTAGAATATTTATTCAGTGCAAATTTAGATATCGTCCACGCGTGATTTTGAAGACCCATAGTTTTATATACAATGAGAAAAAAGTGGACGAAGACTAGTCACTAACTAGTGTATGTGTATAGGATTCGAATTAATAAACTTAATTCCAATTTTGTGCACACCTCGATTGATAACAAGACTACCTAAAATTAAGACGCTAAACCTGTGTTTGACCGCCCGGACGATAACAGGTTTTCTTAAGAAAATAGTGAACTAGTTGTCGTCCACCCCTTTTATTTGTATTCTAATGTAATCAAAAGTAAAAAAACACGTTCATAGTATTTTATGAAACATAAGTAAGTGCTACAAAGAAGAATCAAACTAAATCTTATAGTAAAATGATTAATAACTTCCCGTGATAGTTGAAGTATGCCACTAATTTTTTTGCTCTACACGGCTCGTTTTCATTCCTTAATTGCATACTCAAAATTCGATCGCTTTGTTTTCAAAGAAACTTAAGTGAAATAGACTTTTTTCTTTCTCTGTGTGTTGATAAGACATTCAAGTTGGCATAGAGATGCATTATTTTTATGTAAGTCTTATAATGTTTCTATTTTTAAGCATTTCATAAGAGTGATCCGCTCAGTGGACGATAACAGGTGCGTGTCCGGTAACCGGTGTTCCTACCCTACTTCTCCTCGAGCTGTTTAATACGAATAGCGAGTTCTTTCATCGAATTAACGGCACCTGCGAGATCGTCGTTAAAGTCTAGACCTGACTCTAAAGGTGCGTCCAGACTTGAACATTTCACCGAACCGAACAGCGAACATTTCGGCGAACTTGTTACGCTCAATGTGGACGGCGCGCTTGGAGCGCTTGAGATGGGTTAAAGCGTAACAGTTCGGCGAAAGTTTCGCCGAACTGTTACCCAGTAATCCATCTCAAGCGCTCCAAGCGCGCCGTCCACATTGAGCGTAACAAGTTCGCCGAAATGTTCGCTGTTCGGTTCGGTGAAATGTTCAAGTCTGGACGCACCTTAAGATATCCGTACTCGGAAGCGATGGCGTTAATTTAGCGATTTGTTTTTTAAGCTCGATAACAGTAGTAGCTGGTTCTACACCTCGTATTAAAACCTCATACGTAAGCTCATTTTTGTTTAGCAGAAAATATTTGATGGCGTGAGTTCCCATATTTAGAAAATAAAAAAAATAAGCAAAAGCGCAACAAAAAATTAAAATCAACAGCAGGTAGGTACAAGATTAATCAACTATGTATGAAATGAAATGCCAATAAATGATACGTAATGAATAAAAATGATATGAATGAATGAAATTATGAATTCAAATGATACTAGCAAAATTAAGTTAGCGTAAACTATTCTTTACAATGTCCCTACGTACGACTCGGTGATGATAAAATGCAGGTAGGTACAGCACTGTTAGATAATGACTAATGAGCGAATGAAATAATGAATCAATTCGAGATAAATGGGCAAAATCAAGTTAGTTACGAACTGTTACGTAATTTTACAGTTTAATTACGATAATATAAGTTTAAATATATAGTAGCATCGAAGTTAACAAGTTACACAAAGAAAATTTTGTAGGTAGGTGAATATTTTTTCTTAGAACTTAGTTAAATGTACACGTACGTAACAGTTTATAATTAAAAGCAATTACAAAACAAAAGAAAAATAGCTAATGCATTAATATTCTCAGAGCTAGCTGTAAAATAATATAATAAATTAATAGGTAAGTACGTACCAGTTCGTCGATGTTACAACACCTCGTCGTTTACACGGTTGAGAGTAACGATGCAGAGGCTGTAGTGCTGTGAGAGAAAAACAGTGTGGATTGGTGGATGAAGAACCACGAGAAGGGCGCCACTGTGAGCTGGTGAGCTCACAGGTAGGGTAGTAGGTAGTGAAATGAAAGGCTAGGGTCGTGGATCGAAGCCTTTAATGTCTTCTCCACCGCTCCACACCGTTTACAATAGGAAGGAGAAATGGTCACCGGCCTGAGAATGGAACGCTGCTGGCTGTAGGGCTACGGTCTCCAGCCCAGGAGAGAGTCCTGCACGACCCAGCGGTCGCCGCGAGGAAGTCGGCGGTACCGGCGATGCTCTGACCCAGCGTCTCGTCCAGCTGCTTTCAGGCGGCGGACCCAGCTGTAGGCGGCTTTTAAGAGTAGGTCTGTCCTCAGAAGCTATCCTCAGAAGCTATCCTCAGAAGATATCCACAGAACCTGCAACCCAGGGCGAGCATTAGGCATTGCCCCTGGTTGCGCGTCAGCTGCAGTACTTCCCCCAAGCCAAGTGACCGTGGATAAGCACTACAGCTGACCTGCGCAAAATAGATTACGCTAGAAGCTACCTAATGGTATGAAAATATGGGAACTTACCCCAGCGGGTTTTGTATCCGATTTAGATTGAAGCACTAGTTTTAAGATTCGCCAATTTTTAGTTACAATTTGCCAATATGTACGTATGAGACAAGGTGTCCGTTAGAATTCGATTTTAAATTTTACTAGCGAGACCGTTCGTATGTGTTCGGCTCAAGCGATCGTCTCCAAGTCAGTGAATGACGACACGCGACACCGCGTCGCGGCGCCCCCGCGTCCCGACGCCCCGCGCCGCGAAAACGAGTTCTCACTACAGCATCGAGTCATAAGTAGGTACGAGGTAAATGCCGCGCCGTGCGCCTTTTTCAAATAATTAGCAAAAGTTAACGTACAACGTTACAAAGCTTAGGCACAGTCGTTGAAACGCGCATCAGCTGACGAGCGGTATACAGCGCGCGGTCATTCAACTCGCGAGTCGAGGTGTCGATGGCTTGCGAGTTGGCTCCATTTTTTTTTGAGGACAATGACGCAACACAAGAAGCTTATAACTTCGTATAAGTTTACATTATATTATGTTTTCGAAATTTAGTATAACTATTCCAAATGTAAAAATATTTGACGTGTTTCGGTTTTTGCGCAAAGTAAAACTAACGTTGTATATATGTACTTACATCACGCACTAATATTTGAAATCCGTTAGATAATAGGCAGGTATATTTACCAGTTTCCTAAATACATTTCAATAAACGTATGCTAATTTAGAAACATGTCTGTGAATTATTGGAATGGAAAGTTAATAAAGCTTGTCTTGACGTCATAAACGCGCAAGTCGGTAATTTTAATTTTATGGTTCCGTATCAAAAGAGATCGATTGACCACCTTGATCGATTTTCATTGTTGTTAGCTATTAACAACACTCTCGACTAATTCACCTTTAAAACAAAAAAAACTGCATTCAAATCGGTTCACCCGTTTGAGCGCTACAGGGGAGAACAGACAGACATACATACACACACACGTCAAACTTATAACATCCCGTCGTTTTTGCTCGGGGGTTAAAAACGTAAACGCAAAAACATCGCAAACATGAAAAAAAAGAGTTCCATTTTCACTTTACATTGCATTCAACGATTTGACTCGTTTATTAAATAACTGTCGACTCACGCGGCTTTGTTTACAAAACGCGCGAAAAGTGATAGTTGTCAGTTAGTTCTACGAGTACCGCCGCCATCTTGGATTTTCACTTAGATAAACGTAAGGTGCCGCTGTTTATTTGAGATTTTCACCAGATGAGATCAGATTTTTGTAATAATGCGTTAATTTTAATAAGTAGGTCTAGTCTACATATTATCATTAATTTCCAGGTTTTCAGTAGACCTTCTCTGGTTTAAATAGATTACCTAGAGGTAAAATCCGTATTAAATTTTTTATTAAATTTATTAGATCAATGACCTTCAGCTACTGACGCATTTTATTGTGAACGACTCTACCGGTCTACATTGTACGAAAATATTCTTTACGCATTTGAACAAAAACTTTTATTTAACCCTAAACTGTGATAGCCTAGTGGTTAGGACGACCGACTTCTAATCGGAGGTCGTGGGTTCGATCCCGGGCACGCACCTCTAACTTTTCGGAGTTATGTGCGTTTTAAGTATTTAAATATCACTTGCTTTAACGGTGAAGGAAAACATCGTGAGGAAACCTGCATACTTGAGAGTTCTCCATAACGTTCTCAAAGGTGTGTGAAGTCTGCCAATCCGCTTGGCCAGCGTGGTAGACTATGGCCAAAACCCTTCTCACTCTGAGAGGAGACCCGTGCTCTGTAGTGAGCCGGTAATGGGTTGATCATGATGATGATGATGAACCCTAAACTGGACGTTAGAAAAACGCCCTTTCAATTTTTTTTTCAGAGGTCATGTAAGGCAGGTAACTATATACTTATTGCAGAAGCCAGAACCATTATTATAAGAATTTTATATGCGATGTAGTAACAATTTCTTCTTTTTCCTAGTTTTTAAGAAGGTACATAGAGTTAGAAAGCCTACCGGTCTACAATGTACAAAAATATTTACGCACTTGAACAAAAACTTTTATTTAACCCTAAACTGGACATTACAAAAAAGCTCTTTAATTTTTTTTCAGAAATCAAGTAAGTAGTCTTTAAATAGTTCTGCAATAAGTATATATGTATACCTATTACCTATACTTATTGCAGAACCATTATAAGAATTTTATATGCGATCTAGGAACGGAATAAGAATAAATTTACTGCTTTAACTGTGTGCATCCAGTTATAAATTACTTCAATATCTTTTTCCTAGTTTAAGAAGAATGTACCTTCTAGAGTTAGAAAGCCTAGCTATACCGGTCTACATTGTTCGAAAATATTCTAACGCACATGGAAAATATTTTTATCAACCCTAAACTGGACATTGGAAAAAAACCTTTTAATTTTGTTTTCAGAGATCAATTATGTATACTTAATGCAGAACCATTAAGAATTTTATATGAGATCTAGGAACAAGTAGGAACCTATACTCGTACCGTGATAAAGATAGCCCTCCTGCATTGAAACGGAGCCCTCCCTGCGCCCCGCGCAGCGATTTGTTCATTCATAAGTTCATTGATAAATTCATTGATAAATCGGCTGCCCTAGTGATAAACAAAGTAACTACATTCAGAACAATTTTACAGGACAAGCATAAACATTGAAACTCTTATTTGAAGGCAACCTTTCTACAAAATACCTACTTATTTATCTCTGTAATAAATTGCAAAATAATATATTTTAACTTATAAATAACAGTATTTATTTCTAACTCCTTCGCTTTTAATTTTGTTTAAAATTAAAAATATGGTTTTTCTAATTGCAAATAAAATACAAAAAAATTAATGTTTCAACTTTAAAAAGATGTTAAGTCATTTACTTCGTTTGTATATTGCTTGATAATTTCTTCCAAAAATAATTTTTCAATTTATTACAAAGAGTTTTCTATGTTATTCAGATACAAATAGTTACCCCAAAAATTAATGTTCAAATGTGCGTGTGCGTGTGCGTTTGTGTGTGTGTGATATTGTGATTGTGATATTGCGACTAATACAATTGTCCCCCCCCCATTTGCTTTAATGGGCACCCGGGCCCTCCCCAAATAACTCAAATAACTATTTTTATTATTTTTTATGTAATCACCGGCTTTAGGTCGTAATTCTGAATGTTATTCTACATATTATCGGTGAATTTGAGTAATTCTGTTCATTAAATCAGAAGTTATAAGGCTGTGACAGTCAGACGGACAAAGCATATCCAACCTAGTTCACTCAGAGACTTAAGTTAGAGCTTATTACAACTCAAGAATCTATACCATATCTATTCTTACCTACTAATATTATAAATGCGAAAGTATGTCTGTCTACTAAGTCTTCACGCACCAACTGTTCAACCGATCTTAACGAGGTATAAAGATAAGTTTCATTTTTGGAAAGGACATAAGCTACTTTTTTATCCTGGTAAATTAAGAGCTTAGACTAGAATTTCAAAAACCTAAATACACGCGGACGGAGTCGTGGGCATCATAATCAACTATGTTTATCTTGTAAAGTTATAATTTACAGTATTGTGTCTATTTTTAGTTAAATTCCTGTAAAGTAATGTCCCTATTAGTTAATTATGTACGTAGGTATCTAAAATTCTGCACCTACCTTCAGTAGAAACATTTTAAAATAGTAAGTAACCGATAACAATTAAAACGATTATTTATAAGTACATAAAGTAATACCCTAAATTCCAGTCTCAGTGTGCAGTTATTTGTTTGGGCAATTCAAATTTCAGTAAACTGTTCAAGTTATTTGAAATATTATACTGTGGACACTGTGTTAAAAAACTACTCGACATTAAACTTTTGTTAATGCAAACAAGTCAATTTCACAAAAAATGTCAGTTACTTTGTTTATATCACTAGGGCAGTCGAAATCTGTCATATTGAAAAGTCACTTTGAAACTTCAAAGTTCATTGTTTACATCGTTACGAAAATTTTGTGAAATACATAGCAGTAACCAGTTCTTATGTGATAAAAAGTTGTGCTAGAAAAATTGTTATGGTAGTGCGTTCGTTTTGTGCTCAAGAATGTGAGAGAAAAGAACAAATATCTCTAAATTATACAGGGTGACTGGTAACAGGATACATTCCTTGCAGGGGCTTAAAGTAGAGCTCATTTGCAGTAAATTTTTTCATATAATGTCCTATCCGAAACTTAGTCGTTTCCGAGTTATTGAAGATTTAAGGTTTTTAGCAAAAAATTCCAGTTTTAAAGTTAAAATTAGTTGCTGAAGAAAATCATACCCGGTTTTGTTAGTTTTTTTGTTGTTTTCTGATAGAAAAACGTTCAGAAACTCAATCAAAATCAAAATAAGCTAGAAAATACCGTTAACTTTTCAGTTAAGGCCTAAAAACCACGTATTATTTTTAAGAAAAAAATCGAATTTGATGAAAAGCAATAGTATTTCTAAAAAAAAATGTATGGAACGTTACGTACAAATTACTGAAATAACTTCCTTGATTCATTAGCTATCCAAAAAGGTACAGATGTCTACAACTTTTTTCAAAACCTCGATTTTATTAACAAAATTCTGAGAACTGACGAGTCTCAATTTGACCGGGATGGAATCACAAAGTATCATAATTTACATTATTGGGCGGCAAAATGAGAAAACCTAAAAAAGAAAAAGAAAGGGCACATCAACGGAGGTATTCTGTAAAAGTATGGATAGGATTAATCAATTAAACATCTAATTGGCCCGCATTTTTCCTTCAGAATTAAAAAAAAACGAATTAGGTGAAAAGAATATTAATTCAAAAAAAAAAATGTATGGAACGTTACGTAAAAATTACTGAATTACCTTCTTTGATTCATTATCTATCTAAAGAGGTAAAGATGTCTACAAAAAACTGCAATAACGATAGGTGAACCTATTCCTTGTCCAGATTTAACGCCTTGAAACTTTTATCTTTGGGGCCACATGAATGATTTGATGTACGCTTACCCCATTATCACAGATGAGCTTCGCGAGTACTCTTCGTGCAGCTCATGAAATACGTAAGAATTAGCCAACAAGAGTCACTGAAACGGAAATACGAAAAAGGTTTTGGGCTTGTATCAGACAAAGAGGTTCACAGTTAGAGCAAGTTTAAAATTAGATTTAGATTAAGATTAAGATTAACACTAAGATTTAGAATAAAATAAAGATTAAAATTTAGATTAAAATCATAACTAGTTTTTCTTTTGCGAACCTAAAATATGTAATTACTAATAATTATTAGTTAGTTTATTGTTATTCCTAAAATTAATCAATTAGTCATTAAACTACTACAAGTTTCAAATTGAATTAAAAATCGTTCTTGCAGTTTTTTGTAAATATCTTCACCTCGTTGGATAGCTAATGAATCAAAGAAGTTAATTTAGTAATTTTTACGTAACATTCCATACATTTTTTTTTTAGAAATAATATTATTTTCACCTAATTCATATTTTTTAAATTCTGAGGGAAAAATGCGGGCCAATTAGATGTCTAATTGATTAATCCTATCCATACTTTTACAGAATACCTCCGTTGATGTGCCCTTTCTTTTTCTTTTTTAGGTTTTCTCATTTTGCCGCCCAATAATGTAAATTATGATACTTTGTGATTCCATCCCGGTCAAATTGAGACTCGTCAGTCCTCAGAATTTTGTTAATAAAATCGAGGTTTTGAAAAAAGTTGTAGACATCTGTACCTTTTTGGATAGCTAATGAATCAAGGAAGTTATTTCAGTAATTTGTACGTAACGTTCCATACATTTTTTTTTAGAAATACTATTGCTTTTCATCAAATTCGATTTTTTTCTTAAAAATAATACGTGGTTTTTAGGCCTTAACTGAAAAGTTAACGGTATTTTCTAGCTTATTTTGATTTTGATTGAGTTTCTGAACGTTTTTCTATCAGAAAACAATAAAAAAAACAACAAAACCGGGTATGATTTTCTTTAGCAACTAATTTTAACTTTAAAACTGGAATTTTTTGCTAAAAACCTTAAATCTTCAATAACTCGGAAACGACTAAGTTTCGGATAGGACATTATATGAAAAAATTTGTTGCAAATGAGCTCTACTTTAAGCCCCTGCAAGGAATGTATCCTGTTACCAGTCACCCTGTATATCATAATAATAAATATGAGGCTGACGGGAAATGTCAAGTAAGTGTTGTCAGCTTCATGTGAAAAATTTCCATACCCATTGAAGCCATCACGCAAACGGCCTCTCAATTATTATAAAAATACTATAATGTGGACCAATAATTTCAACACAACATTTTTAGTTATTTCGCTGGCGTTTCGAAACAAAAATATTAAATCTGGTGCAAGATGCTTTTCAAGCTGTAACGGAGGCTACGTGAAGTCACATTGTACTTAAGTTCACGTTGAGAGATTGCAGAATGACGACGATGAATTAGTGAATTATAATATAGTTATTGATAGCGACAGTGACACATCATCTGACAGCAATGCATTGAAATTTTAAGATATAGAAGAACACGTCTCGACGAATCCTAATAGTTTTTTTATCTTTGTTTTATTCCATCTCCTAACATCTCCATGCCGTACTAATCTAAACGTCTGGTTTTTTTTTACCCGACTACGGCAAAGCCAAAAGGAAGGGTTATGATTTTAGCAGTCTATGTATTTACGTGTTGTAAATAATTAAGTTGCGATTTGTTTTTATAAAGAATTGTCAACACTGATTTATTATCTGTGACTATTGATGCTACAGATCTGTTGCATAAGTTTTATCTGTGGTGTCAAAACTCGAATTGTACTTTATCTTCTCTGGCTCTCTGCTTGCTCTCTGCCTCGGCGTCCCGTCGGCCATTGGTGTAACAGTGCTAATTAAAATTAAATATATTGATCCACGGAGAATCCTCTTTTATTTCCAAGATTACATATGTATATATTTATGTATGGATGTTTGTAACCGATTTTTGTATGAGATTCTGTGTGTACTAATGTAGCGCCTAAACTGCTGGACCGATTTTGATGAATTAGGTGTCTATTGATTTGTTGTTATTATCAGGGTGACATAGGCTACATTTTATCTACGAAAAAAATCGAGAAGTCAGCTTTGCGCGGCTTTCTAGATTTTTAACCCCCGACGCAAAAACGACGGGGTGTTATAAGTTTGACGTGTCTGTGTGTGTGTGTGTGTGTGTGTGTGTGTGTGTGTGTGTGTGTGTGTGTGTGTGTGTGTGTGTGTGTGTGTGTGTGTGTCTCTGTCTGTCTGTCGTCTGTCTGTCCGTCTGTTCCCCTGTAGCGCTCAGCTCAAATGCGATTTTTTTTGTTTGAAAGGTGAATTAATCGAGAGTGTTGTTAGCTATGTTTGATGAAAATCGATCCAAGATGGCCGCCGCTACAAAATGGTGGATTACATATTTTTTCACAACTCCCTTAATATGGGTATCAAATGAAAGGGCTTGACTAGTAGAATAGCATTATACAAATCCAAGATGGCTGCCACCACAAAATGGCGAATGTCGGGGGTTTTTAAATTTTTAATTTATACTTGTAAAATTAGTTTCGGATAAGAATAACAGATGGCACCACTAGCTCCTTGCCCCGTGCATTTGCCCACTAAATTATTATTAAATTATTAAGCGTAGTCGGGTTTTAGTTCACGAACTTTACTTTTATTTAGTAGATGTATTAAATAAATTATTCTATTATGAGTATAATATGTATAAAATTTAAAAAATGGGGTATAAATTATATTTAATAAAGTATCTTCTTCTTTCTTGGTTATGGAAAATCTTTTTTCTATATCCTGAAACGTACCTACTTAACTTTAAATGTATAGTACTAACTACTACTACTATAGAAAAGTAAAGACTAAATTGCGATTACGCAAATAATAGAATAACTATGATAATTAAAATTATTATAATTATTATAAAACTAGATGATGCCCACGGCTTCGCCCGTGTGGATTTAGGTTTTTAAAAATCCCGTGGGAACTTTTGATTTTCCAGAACAAAAAGTAGCTTATATCTGTCGAAACCCGTCCCCAAAATGGAAAAATCCCGTGGGATCCCCACGATTTCGGAACACAATTCCTTACAGCATCAGGGTTGAGGAGTTGGATATGTACCTACTCGAGTTCATTCAACGATAAAGTACTTTAATTGGTACCCCCAATATCAATTTAGATAACCAAAAGTTTCTAAAACCCATTAGTTTTGGGGATTAGGTCCCCTACAGCACCAGGATTGAGGAGTTGGAATCCAATTTTTTTATAGAACAGGGTCGCAATGTTTCTCTATCGATTAAAAAAAAAATTACGCAAATCGGTTCAGAAATCTCGGAGATATCGGTGTACATAGGTAGAAAAACACAACTCCTCCTTTTTTGAAAGTCGGTTAAAAAAGTAGCCTATGTTACTCCCTGGTTAATTCTCTACTTGTATGTGAAGGTCCCGTCAAAATCGGTTCAGCCGTTCCGAAGATTAGCCCGTTCAAACAGACAGACAGACAGACAGACAGACAGACAGACAGACAGACAGACAGACAGACAGACAAAAATTTTAAAAACGTGTGATTCGGTTATGGTAGCGTTCAAATAACCATATGAGCTTAATATGAGGTAGTTATTTCGATATTACAGACAGACACTTCAATTTTATTTATTAAAGTATAGATTTCTTTTTCCCTAATTTAGTGTCATGTCCTTACAGTAGCAATACACACACACACACTCACAGGGGCGTCAAAAATGCTTGTCATACATTATAGTACGAGCACATCCATTGATTATTAATTTATCAATGAGAATTTCCTCCCGTCCCGCATCCCGCAGACCATGGGAGAGCCAAGTTAATCGTGGTCTTACTATACATGTTTCTAGTTTGAGATAAATAAGTAAATAGTACCTATGGTAAATACAGTTTTGTTATGTAAATAATATTTTGACAGCTCACTGCAAACGTCAAAATGTTGACAGATCGCGCACACAAATCACACAAACGTCACAATCACTGACACTTTTTAGGGTTCCGTAGTAAACAAGGAACCCTTATAGTTTCGCCATGTCCGTCCGTCTGTCCGTCTGTCCGTCTGTCCGTCTGTCCGTCTGTCCGTCTGTCCGTCCGTCCTCGGTTAATCTCAGAGACTATTAGTGCTAGAAATCCGTAATTTGGCATGAGTATAAATATTAATCACGCCGACAAAGTGGTGAAATAAAATTTTGATAAATATTTTTTTTTAGGGTAGCTCCCCTACATGTAAAGTGGGGATGAATATTTTTTTTCTCGTCTACCCCATAGTGTGGGGTATCGTTGAATAGGTCTTTTAAAAATACTGTGGGTGTGGGAACATCATTTTTCGATTTCTAGATCCGTTTGTAAAATATGATGTTTTAAAGTGCAAATTTTTATTAGAGTCAAGTGTCCCCCCCCTCTATCAGCCAAATGGCAGTATATAGGAACTTGAAAAAATTCACAGCAGTAGGGTATATAATCAATTTTAAAGGAAAACTATCACGGCTAAGTAGGGTTCACAGGTTAAGGAGTTATATCTGTTTTTCGAGGATTGTGACTACGGAACCCTACACTGCGCGTGGCCCGCCACGCACTTGACCGGTTTTTTCATATAGTTTTTTATCTTTTTCCGATCTCAAATACGGGATCTCAGTTCGCCGCGTATTTTTTTTTGACGTATATTTTTAAACGCGCTGACCGCGTCCGCTCGTGCGTCGGCGTTTCAGAGACTGGTTCGTGTTACCACTGTGGTGTTACCGTCTTGTAAATAGAAATCTTATTTACGTTTCGTTTTGCATTAAACTCTGTGTGCTGGAGTTTGGGTCGTTTGCGTCCCTGTGTTTCAGATCGTTTCAGTTTTTTTAACCCCCGGGCCCCGACGCAAAAACGACGCGACGACGCGACGGGGTGTTTTAAGTTTGACGTGTCTGTGTGTGTGTATGTGTGTATGTGTGTGTGTGTGTGTTCCACCGTAGCGCTCAAACGGGTGAACCGATTTGATTGCTCGGTTCAAGATGGCCGCCACCACTAAATGGCGGATTTACATATTCTTTCACGACTGCCTCAATATGGATATCAAATGAAAGGGCTAGACTATACATCGGCGCAACACAACACCCAACGTCGTCGCGTCGCGTCGGTACGAGTTCCATTGTCCTAACACATCGGTGAAATAAATGAAGGATTACGATAGATGCGTAGAGAGAGGTGCTTTCTGGGTGAATATAAAGTTTGGGCGCTCTTCGCTGTGCGAGCTGAACTACACTTTATTTCGTCAGATCGAGGGTCACTTTTTGTTTAAACGCAATCAGCTGACACCTAAATACCTAAAGTAGTCGCCGGCAGCTCGCGCCTCGCCGCTCGCTAACCCCGAGTTGTGCACGCAGTACATTGCCGGCTTGAAAAATACTGAATATTAAAACACTAACCACTAATATTATAGGTATAAAACACAAGGTTATTGGTATTGAGATTGTATTTAGATAGCGTAATAATAGCGCTAAGTTTTCGATAGCGGTCCCCTCTGTATATGTATATCTGTATATTTAGCACTCGCATTCTACATTGCGAATGTAGCTCGTAAAGTAATAAAACGAGTATGAAAGCTCTGCGCGTTTAATGAGGCTAAATGTAACTTCTCATGCTTTATTTATAGTCTCTTGAAGACCTCAGTCATCCTCAGTGCCGCATTGATGAGCGCTGTGGTCATTTCAGTGGGAGGTCCCGCGTTCGATTTCCGCCAAGAGCATCAGCACTACATATTTATTATACCTAAATTTAAATAAAAAACCGGCCAAGTGTGTGGCGGGCCACGCGCAATGTAGGGTTCCGTAGTCACAATCCTCGAAAAACAGATGTAACTCCTTAACCTGTGAACCCTACTTAGGCATGATATTTTTTCCTTTAAAATTGATTATATATACTACTGCTGTGAATTTTTTCAAGTTCCTATATACTGCCATTTGGCTGATAGAGGGGGGGGGACACTTGACTCTAATAAAAATTACCACTTTAAAACATCATATTTTACAAACGGATCTATAAATCGAAAAATGATGTTCCCACACCCACAGTATTTTTAAAAGACCTATTCAACGATACCCCACACTATGGGATAGACGAGAAAAAAAATATTCATCCCCACTTTACATGTAGGGGAGCTACCCTAAAAAAATATATTTATCAAAATTTTATTTCACCACTTTATTGGCGTGATTAATATTTATACCCATGCCAAATTACAGATTTCTAGCACTAATAGTCTCTGAGATTAATCTCAGAGACTATTACTGTTATTTACTGTCCTCGGTTAACCGAGGACGGACGGACAGACAGACGGACGGACATGGCGAAACTATAAGGGTTCCTTGTTTACTACGGAACCCTAAAAAACCCCTACTTATACCTAAATTTAAAAAACTCCGACATTCGCCATTTTGTGGTGGCGGTCATCTTGGATTTGTATAGTGCTATTCTACTAGTCAAGCCCTTTCATTTGATACCCATATTGAGGAAGTTGTGCATCACATCGAAAAATATGTAATCTGCCATTTTGTGGCAGCGGTCATCTAGGACCGATTTTCATCAAACATAGCTAAGAACACTCCCTACTAGTTCACCTTTCAAACAAAAAAAAACCGCATTCAAATCGGTTCACCCGTTTGAGCGCTACGGGGGAACAGACACACACATACACACACACACACACACACACACACAGACACGTCAAACTTATAACACCCTGTCGTTTTTGCGTCAGGGGTTAAAAACAAACTCCCCCGCCGTGTCTTTTCGTCTATCTGTTCGCAATAAACTCGTAAACTACTGAACGGATTTTCATCAGGTTTTCACTTGTTCCATGAGTGATTCATGTAAGGAAGGTTAGGTGTAGGTAAATTTGTTAAGGTTAAGTTGTTAAGGTTTTGTGTAAATTGGTTGAAATATGACGATAACTGTTGAAAATTTATATACAAGTATACTTAAATTAAAAATTTAAAAACCCCCGGCATTCGCCATTTTGTGGTGACGGTCATCTTGGATTTGCAACAGTGCTATTCTACTAGTCAAGCTCTTTCATTTGATACCCATATTAAGGGAGTTGTGATAAAATATGTAATCCGCCATTTTGTAGCGGCGGCCATCTTGGATCGATTCTCATCAAACATAGCTAACAAGTAACAACACTCTCGACTAATTCACCTAATTCAAACAAAAAAAAAACCGCATTCAAATCGGTCCACCCGTTTGAGTTTGAGCGCTACAGGGGAACAGACAGACAGACAGACACACACACACACACACACACACACACACACACACACATAGACACGTCAAACTTATAACACCCCGTCGTTTTTTCGTCGGGGGTTAACAAAACAATGTAGGTATTATAATATTATAGTGTGATAGTAGGTAGCTGGTAGTTATTAATGTCCTCCCGACCGATTTTCGGCAACGGCGCGGGCGCCCAGTTTCAACCAAGGCGGAGACTGTGGCGGAGACTATCCATCTACGCAGGAGATATTATAGTGCACAAGTGTGTGCACATACACAGGTGCACTCTCTATTCCCTCACTCTCACTAATTCGACGGGACGCCAATGCGACACGACCGGAGAGAGATCAGGCGCAGGACCGACGGCTTTACGTGCTCTACGAGGCACGGAGGTGTACCTAACACCTCCAAATTCCAACTCCAGGCTGGCACTGAGAATTTCTTGACGGAAAAACCCAATACCCATAATCTTTTTTTGGCCCGACCCGGGAATCGAACCCAGGACCTCGTGATCCACAGTCGAACGTGCTAACCGCTATACATTAACGAAGCAGTTATTGCAATATGGATACTTACTTACTTACTAGAAGTTTAGGAATTCACTTATTCGACGCATTCAGTGAAAGTGGGCGTTAATATTCGCTTATATTATGATAATTCTGACTAACCCGTGTGAAAACAGCACGGCGCTGGCCACAGAAATTCTAATAATATAAGGCATTAGAAGTGCCACTTCAAAGTTTGAAGTAGAGAACGCATGTCGCCGCCTTACTAAAGTCTGTTCATTGACATATATAGTACTATGTCAATGAGTCTGTTCGTTTTCTTATGGTCGCCTTTTGTGTCTCGCCGCCTCCGCCGCGCGGTGTTTTGCCAAAGGGACCGCCGTGTCTTCAAAGCATGCCGCGCGGAGTGTACAGGCACAAGGTGTTTTGGCGTTTTATACCTACTCATATTTTTTTATTAAAACCCTCTTTCCTTTTTATATTTTTTTATATTCGTATTTTATTACAATATAACCATAAATATAAAATATAATATTATCATGAACACGGGTCTTCTCTCAAAATGAGAAGGATTTTAACCATAGTCTACCACGCTGGCCAAGTGCGGATTGGCAGACTATCCGGAGATTCTGTTAACATAGAAAAAAAATTACAAACAGAAAAAAAAAGCAGAATACTAAGAGCACCTGCTCCTGTACCGACACTATGTTACCGAACGGACTATACATACACAAACATAGTTCTACGCAATCACGCAAACACATTTACGCTCAATGCTGTGCAGACAGAATTAAACCGTAGGATTAGCGAGTTAAGGTCCTCACACATCGTTGCACTGGTGATCCGCATCCTGAGCACGGCGATAAGGTCACACGTAGGTACACTGCATTTCTAGTGCCTTATATTATTAGGATTTCTGTGGCGCTGGCATTCGAGCCGCCGGACACAGGCGGCGCAAGACCGCGGCGTGTGGAAGTCTTTGCGAGAGGCCTATGTCCAGCGGTGGACGTCTATTGGTTAATGAAGACGAGTGCAGACAACCGACGACTGCGGAGAGCGGAGGAAATGGGATGGTTTGGGAACTGAGGCTGTGACTGAGGCACGCGCCGCCCGCCCGGCAGCCGTAGCGTCGGCAGACGTACAGATAGAGATTGATAGATACTTTATTAGTGTGATACTTTATTATTATTAGTGTGGAATTTTATGTAAAACAAGCTACATTTTAGGAAAAACTAAACCGATCTAAGTAATATTGAAATCTTCTTGAGTTGGATTCCTTGTATCAAAATGAGAATCAAACTTCGTTGGATTATAAAAATATTTTTTTTTTTTACAAAAATGTTCATTATTAATGATAACTTAAAGTAACTAATTAATCAGTAGGTATATGATTATTTAAAGTTATCTTTTGAAAATAGTCATCTATTTCGCATTATAGATAATATTAATGATAACTATACTTATAATAGAGATAAGATTAAAATAGTGTCGCGATTTTTAAACTACTCCAATAATTATGAACTTGAGCAAATAAGTTATTTAGGCGGATTTTGGTGGAAACTTTAAATAAAACTCGCCAAGTTTCCTACGCAGTCGTAAGCACAGAAATCCTAATAATAAGGTACTAGAAATGCTGTGTACGCGATTTTGACTTTTCTCGACATTTTCCGTGTGTCTGTTCGCGTTAAACTCAAAAACTACTGACGAATTTTCATACTTACGGTTTTCACTAATAGGCAGAGTAATTCACGAGGAAGGTTTAAGTGTAGGTAGTTACTTATAACAAGCGGACACCCGCGACTTCGTTCGCGTGGATATCGGTTTTTAAAAATCCCGCGGGAACTTTTTGTTTTTCTTAAGCTCTTTTAAGCTCATACCTTGCTAAAAACTGTTAAAAATTCACTGGTGCATGTTTAGGTAGATAAAAATATAAACATCCACCTCTGAAAGTCCCATCAAAATCGATCCAGCCTTTCAGACATTACCCGATAATCTTTAAAGTATCTCCTTTCTAACAAAAAAAGAATTATTGAAATCAGACCACGGGTTAATGAATTACTGCTAAGTACACATTTTGACTTTCATCCCCTCTCCCAAGGGAACCATGCTGAATTTCGGGATAAAAAGTATCCTATATGTTACTCCGTAGTATGAACTTAAATCATGCCAAGTTTCATTTCAATCCGTTCAGTACCTAGTTTTTACGTGATGCGCGCACAAACATACAGACAAACAGACAAACAGATAAACAGACAAACAGACAAAAATTTCAAAAATAGCTTTTTTACGTTCTATTACTTATCCCTAACATCCCCCAGTTATTATTTTGCAAAAATATTTAATGTACAGATACGGCAAGTCTACGATTTTATTATATGTAGGTATAGATTTGCTTTTCAGTGTAATTGGTTGAAATATGACGATAATTGTTAGAAATCCCTTATAACAAACAAAAGGTAGGTATAATATGTTGGTAGTATGGTGGGATAGGTCTATACAGAAAAGTCCACGATGGCGTAATAAATCTATTCTATCTTTAAATTTTAACTTCTAAAAAAACTCAGATGAACTCTGCTCACGATCATTTGCGGAAGCCATAATTTAATTCACAATCGTTCGTTCGTTCGTTTCAACCAATAGTCGTCCACTGCTGGACATAGCTCTCTTGCAAGGATCGCCACAGCACACGATCTTGCTGATTTCTGATTTCTGACGCCTGATTCCAGCGGCTGCCAGCGACTCGCTTGAGATCGTCTGTCCAACGACGATCAACATATACGATACAACCCTTGTATGGATATTCAAATAAAGCCACAAAATTCACAAATAACACTGCTCAACAAAAAACATTTTTTTTTTGTTGCCCTGGATATCTCTGCAGATTTCTAAAGTTTCAAGTACTTACACTGTTTACAAATATAATCATGAAAATACTAAATTGGTTCTGGTTTTTATGATTTTGGTGTATTTATACTATATTACGTCTGGTCATCAGAACACCAATTATTAAATTTATGGTTTCTGGTTAAAATTCGCTTTCTGTGCAGTTATTTCATGCAAACATACATCACGTGATTATGTAAGTGATCCCCAATATTCCTTACTATGTTAAACTGCCAGAAATATGAGTAATTTAACAAGATTGCGGACGCACAACGCGCGTTTGGGTAAGTTGTTAACGTGAGGATTAAAACTTGGTTTTATTTATTGAATTTTGATTTTAATGTTATTTTTTGTCCGTAGAAATATGAGTTCATATCGAAGAAATGTATTTTGGAAAGCTGGATATTTATATTATTATTTTTACACTTTCGATTTAAACATCAAAAGGTCTACTACGCAAAAATAGCAGTCATCGAAATGATTCTGGGGTTCCAGTCAGATCATGGGATACTGAAAATCTAACCAGTGGTGTTCTCCTTTCATATAAATACGTAAAGACACAACACACGATTAACAAACCTTATGAGGAACCCACGATTTGTTTAGTGTTTTTCAATATGTAGAAAGAAGCAGTATAAACCTCCTGCACAAAACCTGTGCTAAGCCTGTGCTATTTCGTGTCCGCTTAGTTATTATATAAACACCGCAATACATTTCTTCGATATGAACTCATATTTCTACGCAAAAATAACAACATTAAAATCTAAATTCAATAAATAAAACCAAGTTTTAATCCTCACATTAACAACTCACTCAAACGCGCGTTGTGCGTCCGCAATCTTGTTAAATTACTCATATTTCTAGCAGTTTAACATAGTAACGAGTATGGAGGATCATTTAAACAATCACGTGATGTATGTTTGCGTGAAATAAATGCTCAGAAAACGAATTTAACCAGAAATCAAACATTTAATAATTGGTGTTCTGATGATCAGACGTAATATATAAATACACCAAAATCATAAAAACCAGAGCCATTTCAGTATTTTCATGATTATATTTGTAAACAGTGTAAGTACTTGAAACTATAGAAATCTGTAGAGATATCCAGGGCAACAAAACCACTGTTGACCAGTGTAATTAGTCCAAAAATCGCAGCAGTTCATAATTTCTGTGACTTTTGGTTGGACAGTCATACAGGATATCGATCAAGATAACAGGCAACCTTCACAACACATTCACACTGATACCTAGTCAGTACAGTCGGTCAGTGTTCACTGAAAAAAGACAAATATTCAAAAAAATGTGGGGCGGAGGAGTAAGTAAATTAATTTATTGTGTCTTGGCTTTGTTTATTACTCGATAAAGTGCAAACATTAATTTGTTTGTGTATTGGCTTTGTTTGTTTCTCAATATAAATAAATTAAAAATTTAAAAAACCCCCGACATTCGCCATTTTGTGGCGGCAGCCATCTTGGATTTGCATAATGCTATTCTACTAGTCAAGCCCTTTCATTTGATATCCATATTAAGGGAGTTGTGAATAAATATGTAATACGTCATTTTGTAGCGGCGGCCATCTTAGATCGATTTTCATCAAACATAGCTAACAACACTCTCGACTAATTCACCTTTCAAACAAAAAAAACCGCATTCAAATCGGTTCAGCCGTTTGAGCGCTACAGGGGAACAGACAGACACACACACACACAGACACGTCAAACTTCGTTATCACCCCGTCGTTTTTGCGTCGGGGCCGGGGTTAAAAAAGGAAAGATAGGTATAATAATCCACGCGCCTTCAGAACGGAAAGCGAACTTTCGTAGCTGAGCGCGCGCTGTTTGCTTGGCAGACGTAGCGTCGGCGAACACGGATTAAAGCCCGCGAGATCTTTATTATTTTTATGTTTGTTATTGATTTTTATGTTATTGTGTGGACTAGAAATCTAGAATTACTGTCTGTCTCAGTTTACTTCGACAAGGCTCCATCCTATTGACGGCGTGCGTAACTTAAGGGTTTATTAAAATCTTTTTATGATTCTAGGGTGTTCAAGTAGTTGACAATGACGGCTCGGGCGTACAAGTCGTTGACAATGGCGGCGGCTCGGGAGTACAAGTAGTTGACAACGACGGGTCAGGCGTACAAGTCGTTGACAACGACGGCTCAGGTGTGCAAGTCGTTGACAACGACGGCTCGGGCGTACAAGTTGTCGACCACTCGGGAGGCCGATAGAGATATACGAGGGATGATACTGTGAGTGATTTCTTATTATTAAGTACTCGTTATAAATAAGCATTACAATTGTTTGTAAACATTAGGCTCAGGCGTAAGTACAAGTTGTTGGCACGCAACAACCTTGCTTCCGGGAGATGTATTATGCTACTTTTATCCCGGAAAACCATAGAATTCACGCGGACGAAGTTGCGCGGATCAGCTAGTCCAAAGAGATTATAGATCTCTTTATCAGTATCTAGTATTTCACATGTCCATCGATTTTGTTAGTCAAATAAAATTAATTTGTTTTTTTTTCTTCTATATATTTCAGGTACCTACTCTCTGCGAGTCACTACAGTTTAATTAATTGTTATTGAGCTGTTATGTTAATCCTTAATTTAATTTAATTAAAATCATGCTATATACCTACCTACCTGCGTATTCCGCTCTTGGTTTTATTTTATTCCTGCACGCCTGTCAAGAATTATAAGCAACATATATTTAACTCGTATTAGAGTTATAAAATTTTTAAGGATTTTCTTTCAAGTCTGCTGACTGCTCACTGCCCACGGGTGATGGTGGGCGGTGGCAGGCCAAAATCATTTGAAAGATTGCATAGGTAGGCTGAAAGGGACAAAATTTTAACGTGCGTTTCGCCTCCACCCCTACATTTTCGTATAGTTGCATCTACTTTACAATTAAACTAAGTATCATTTCTATGCATAAACCAGTCCAGAGAGTTCTAAGTCCATGTCCAATCCAAAAGGACTAGAACCCTGAGCCGTGAAGCCAGTTAAAAAAAAACAATCAGAGGCAAACTTTGTCATACTTACCAATAAGTGAAAAACTCCGAAAGCTCCATACAATCGACGTCCCTCTTCCTCTCCAGCTCGTCCGCTATCCCCGAGTCCACGTCCTCTTCGCTCCCTGAACCCGCACTGTCCTCCGAATCCAAACGAACACTCATTTCATGTAAAACTTTTTATATCTCACTTTTTCACGGTCAGTATATTCAGTTTTATTTATCACTTTTTCACAGTCAGTGTATTCAGTTTTCACTTTTTCTGTGCTTTCCTATAAATTGTACTTCTTTTGTAATTTTTTTGGGGTTTAACTATTCGAACATAATTATTTTTTATCGGTCAAAGTATCCGAACTTTTACTAACTTCCCAGGGGAAGTTTTTATAGGGCCGATTTTGTGAACCCCTGACATAAATCTCCCGTTTTAAAACTAGAATCTGGTAAACTCTCATTTAAAAGTCTTCTAGAGTCGAAAGAGTTTTTGGCCCCTATTCCACTGGCGTTATGCGAGCGTTAGCGTTTCTTCGACGTCTGCGTAGCGACAACTACTAAGTAGTCAAGCCCTTTCACTTGATAGCCATATTGAGGGAGTTGTGAAAAAATAATAAGTATGTAATCCACCATTTTGTAACGACGGCCATCTTGGACCGATTTTCATCAAACATAGCTAAGAACACTCGACTAATTCACCTTTCAAACAAAAAAAAAAACGCATTCAAATCGTTTCACCCGTTTGAGCGCTACGGGGGAACAGACAGGCACACACACACATACAAACACGCTCCGAAATGTTAGATATGCCGGGAATCGTACTCGGTCCCCCTGAAGTCGTTACCACTAGATTATCACCGCTGCATTATGAAATCAATCAAACCGGTGAACCGGGAAGTGATCGCCCCAGATCGGCGTAATAGTGTCACTATAAATAGCTATAAATAGGGCCGCGAAATGTCACGGGACAGGAGCGATGCCAGACGGTGACACAACCGCGCTTTTATTCGAGGTATCCGATACTTTTTTTTTTTATAATGATAGCGGGCAAACGAGTGCAAGCGGGTCACCTGATGTTAAGTGATTACCGCCGCCCATGAACATTAGCAGCACCTGAGGAACCACTAATGCGTTGCCGGCTTTTGAGCAAGGGGACTGGCTGTTCAGCTCGCTGCCGGAACGCATCGGATGCTTTGCGGCAGATTACGGCTGAAGTAGGGTCGCTAACTAGGGGTGCTAGCCAGGTAACCTCCAAGTGTGCCTGGGTGCTGCTGGTACTCTTGGATACGTCCGAGGGGAAGAGCAGTATTCGGGCCGGTGCACCCCGGTAACATGGTTAATAATTTCGGGGATATTGTTAGCCATGGCCAATGACCTGGCGGAGGGAGGTTTCTCCGCGTGTCCCTCTGATTAGCAGAGGGCACTGCGGATGAAACTGGGGGTGAGACACCCCGGGGCGGGGGGCAGCGATGCCCATCGCGGGAGGAAGAAAACCTCGTTAAAAAATTACGGGAGGGCGCGAGCCTCTGGAGGGACAGCCCAGAGGCGAGCGGGAGCCCCAGCTGGGGCGGCTGCCGGACACCTGGGATGCATACTTTGGGTTCCCCAGGCGTCCAGCACACAGCATGAGGGTCATGCCGTGGTGGTTTTAGTGGGTACCCGGTTGGACTCCCACATAACCTTCGTTCTGCCGCATTCGGCCGCAGAACGGGGGTACCTATAAAAGGTTTCCACCACGTCAAAAAAAAAAAAAAAAAAAAGGGTCGCTAACTACGTGGATTCGGGGTAAAATCCTACCACAAAGCGGTGATACCATCTAGATTAAGTTTTCTAGTATCAGGCACAACGACCCGTAGAGGGGACTGAGAGCGTCAGGGTCTCGTCAGCATATTGGCAGGGTGCACCGCGCGCAGGTGCGGTCGACTTTGGCCACATAGGTGGAATTTGGGCCACTTACACTTGGTTAAGCGGAACATCCGATGCAATAAATTTCTATCAAAGGGCGGGTTCATAAACTTCCTAAACTGTCAAGTTAAGTACCCGAGTGCCTGTTTTACCACCTTCTG
This sequence comes from Melanargia galathea, assembly GCA_920104075.1. Lineage (NCBI taxonomy): Eukaryota > Metazoa > Arthropoda > Insecta > Lepidoptera > Nymphalidae > Melanargia > Melanargia galathea. The sequence continues at coordinate 12,076,263 of OV049878.1, forward strand.
ATAACTATGAGATAGCCTAAACGTAAGTTTTGTCACTTTGTCACTTTATATCAAGTGACAAAGACAAAAGTTGTGAATAAGCTATCCAACACTTGTCAGATGATGGTGAAACAGGCCCTTAATGTGCTACGCCACAAGACTCTGGCTTCGCACTTACAAAAGCACTCTAAGGTAGGAGTAGGATAGGAATTAGGATTGTGTGGAGTCGGGGTTAAATAAGGTTTCGTTAGGTGATAATGAAAATTACTTTTTTTTAATACTTAGTTACAAACATGAAAAAATGGTGTGTTTCATTTCGTAACACCGAAGAGTAAACAAATAAATAGATTTTGAATATTTAAAACTTCTTTGCGGGTAGCAAGTATTCTAGATCTGTCATTTTAAAACAGCAAGGTTCAGTACCGTTCCAAGAGCGCGTGGATTATAATGAGTGGTCCAAGGCCCTATTTAATCTGGGCAATTAAAATTACAAAATTATAATTGATCCACAATGATTAATGTGTGTCAAATCGACCGTCTTACGTTCCCTAAACGTGCGAGTGCTGAATTGATGTATTGCCAAATCAAACAGCTGCGTACTGCGTACTGTGCGGTCGATGACAGACCACGGACGAACGGAGAGAGAAGAGAAAATGTGCTAATTACTGTTAAGATCTGAGTGCTTAGTCTAAGATCGGAGCACTCGAAAACGAACTCGAAAACTATTGATCGAATCACAAGTGAATTCAGAGCAAAATGAACTCAAATACTCGTATTTTAAAGTCGTAATTCCATAGTTCGAATATGTATTTTACAACTTTTCTGCTTGGGGCGCTCGTTGTGTTCGAATGCTGAATGTATTGGCGAATTCAAACCTTAATACAAGCCATTTTAGGTCTATTTTACTCTGAAATCGATCAATAGTTTTCGAGTTCGTTTTCGAGTGCTCCGATCTTAGACTAAGCACTCTGGACCAAATACGACACGTATGCGTAACGTAATTCTCAGCGTCATTCACCCGCTGAGTGCCTCGGCTTCTTATGTGGTCGATAGGTAGTGTTCTGAATTGCCCTGCTGTAGGTATTATTTTCGTATTATTCTGATTTTTAGACAAGCTTATCAACAAAAATAATTATTTTGTTATTTTCATAATCATTAAGTAAGTATTCATTTTCAATTTCAAAATACTGTCCACAGACTAGCAGGGCGATTCAGAACACTTCGATAACGTAATTATCGATCGATTCGGTAAGTTATCGTACGATAAGATGTATTTTCACAGAATAACCGTATCGACAGGGAAGTTGTCGAAACCGAAACCAAATCGAACCGTAATCGAAGTGTCCTGAATCATCCTGCAGGTTTGAATAGTTTTCCGAAACCATATAGATTGCTCTAAAAGCCTATATACCTATTGTGAGATGGTAAGTATGTGAGATAATAAAAAAACCCGGTTGAGTTTGTTGTGGGCTATTCTCATACCAGGGCGCGTTTGGAACCCTCGTAGTTTTAGTTTTACTTAAATTCTAAGTATGAAGTAATTAGATCACCACCTCACTTGACACTTCTACTAGTAAAATTATTGACGTTCAAAAGTGTACAGTGTACCAATTTTGAATAAAGTTTATGCATTTTTTCGACGCTCTCGATGCTACTGACGTCACGTACTGAACTGCGCTTGTTGCGGCTATGGCGAGTCTTGCCGTAGTTTGCGATTTCTCATAATAACGACATTTAAAAAATATGCAACAAAATTAGATGAAAATTTAAAGAACACTACGCCATTAGCTGTCCTCAATATATTAATGTCTGTATTCACTATTCTGTACCGATTAATTATCATATGTACAGTTTAAACGCTTGAAACAATGTGCTATTTTTGCTACCTAACTACTTAATCACTGCAAAACACAGAACACTTTCCACTATAAACCACCAAATATTTAAATATTAAAGTGGGTTTAAAAATCTGGATTCATAATAGGTACAACGCGTAGGTATTTATAAATACCTAATTATTAATAATAAGTACCTACTTAATCACTACATAGTATAAAACAAAGTCGCTTTCTCTGTCCCTATATCCCTATGTATGCTTAAATCTTTAAAACTAGGTACGCAACGGATTTTGATGCGGTTTTTTTTAATAGATAGAGTGATTCAACGACGACAGGGTCTTCTTCGTGGCCGTTAGGCCACGGAGGTACGGGCGTCGAGGCCAGGCCTCCTTACCCGGGTGGGGCGCGGGGAGGTTTGCCTCCCCGGTGTTGTTCTTTGAGCCGGTTTGTCGGCTCAGGCCTGCCAATTTCTTGGAGGGCCTATTGGGAGTCATATCCGTGGGTGGTGCTCCGCGCTGCGGGCGATCGCATCGCCGCCGCGCGCGGAGCTGTCGAGTCAGGGGGTGGCTCTGCGCTGCGGGCGGTGGGTTCACCGCCGCGCGCTGAGCTGTCGTGTCCAGGAGGGTGGCTCGGCGCTGCGGGCGGCGAGGGTGCCGCCGCGCGCGGAGCGGGTGTCGAGTCCGGTGGTGTCGCGTCGTCGTAGTCGTCGCCGCTGAGGTCGCCTGCGTGCCGCGCTGGTGGTGGTGATCGCAGGAGCTCACGAGGTAGTGGACGCCCGGTCGGTGGTCGAGGAATGAGGTGATTCAAGAGGAAGGTTGATAAGTATAAAAATTGGACCCGGTAGATGGCGTTAATAGCGGGCAGGACGACGTCTGCCGGGTCCACTAGATATAAATAAAACTAGCTGACCCCCGCGACTTCGTTCGCGTGTTTTTCTTTGCTATAAACCTCACGGAGCCCGAGACCTTTCCAACGAATGCAAAACCGTGGAAATCGGTTCGTGCGTTCTGGAGTTATAGCGTCAGGAAGGAAAACCCGACTTATTTTTATACAGTATACAAAATCTTTTTATTGTGTATCTATCAGATATTTATTTGATTAGATTACTTATTAAGGTTTATTTTAAAGTTTTACCTATCTAGAGCCGTTAGATTTAGTTTCCCCGGATAAAAATCTACCTGCCTGCGAAAAGTCCATCAAAATCGGTCCAAGCGTTTCGAATAGGTATAGTATGTGTCCGGACTAAAGACATGTGTACGGATTGCGAAGCGACAAAATTTTTGAAATTTCTGTTTGGGTGTTGAATTTTTGATAATGTAACTTAGATAACCATCCCTATAAATAATAGGTATAGATGCAAAAGTTTGTTTGTTTGTTTATTTGTCTGTTCGTTTGTTGGTGTGTCCTTTACTTTTTATCCCGGGTTTTTTTTTTGAAAAGCCAACTACACGCGGTCCCATTCGTGGGATAACTACCGATCAAATACCAAAATTACAGATAGATAATTCAATTTTGTTTATTTAGGTACTTAATGTACCGTAGTTATATTATGTATTATTTGTATGACTATAATATAATATGGTTAAAATATTTGAATGTATGGTAAGTAATAGTTAATAACTATAATGAGACCTATTAATTAAGTAGTATTGATCGTAAAATATGATAATTACTTTTAATTCCAATTAGAATATTCCAAATTGAAATATTAATATTACATATTATAATTTAAAACTTACGCATCGAAAATCTCAAAAATGGGGTAAATATTTATAAAGTGACAACACTGACAATGCACTTTAAAAAAGAAATAAAACGCAACACACACTTGAGCAGATTCAAACATAGAATCTCTTTGTCTTTCGAAAGTAGATATAGAGTCGACCAATTTTTGTTGTTTTTAAAAAAATGATTTATAGAGGTATTTTGTATTTGTTTTGATTCGATCGTAATAAATTAGAACACTTTTTTCTGAGCGCGTTAATTTGTAAGCGTCCCGACACAAACTGGTGTACTTTATCCGTTGTACGTTAACTAGGTAGCGCATGGGACGAATGGAGTCGAAAAATAGTTATCTAATATTAAGAAGTATAAAGTTCGTAAACTAAAACCCGACTACCCAAGCGAAACCCGAAATCGCGGGGCAAGTAGCTAGTGGCGCCATCTGTTATGTCTATCCGAAATTTTGCCGCTCGCACGTCGCTTCTCGATTTTTTTCGTATATAAAATGTAGCCTATGTCACCCGGACCATAACAAAGAATTAATTGACACCTCATTCATCAAAATCGGCCCAGTAGTTTAGGCGCTACGGCGGTACACACAGAATCTCATACTAAAATCGGCCACAAACATACATACATACATACATACATACATACATACATACATAGACTAAAATCATAACCCTTCCTTTTGGCTTTGCCGTAGTCGGGTAAAAAGAGCTCATCTCGTGCGATCTCCATGTAAACGTAGTTTGATACACATCATAATAATAAGTATATTATAATAATCATACTAATAATAATAAAATACTAATCATAATAATTTATTTCAAAGTCATTACATACAATAACTTACTGACGCTGGGACCTCCTTTGTAAGTAGGTATATTTAAATACCTGTATCAGGATGTTCCGCCAAAATATTCTATAATACTTAATAATAATAATAAATAAGTATAATGTGTAAAATAATATGTCCAAAATATTCTAACTTTCGCTTCACTTAATAGACGTATCTCTGTAGCCTTCCCCATTATCTGTAACACGGTGCTATTCCGTGGTTTTGTTCAAGAAATTCTCAGCATACATACGAGTAGTGAGTACGTCAGTTACACCCACATCTCAAACGCTTCCAGTTTTTTCGTCATAGCTTCTGTCAGCGTCCAATTTATTTCAATACTAGCTTCTGCCCGCAGCTTCACCCGCGTGAATTTCGGGTCGTGGATTGTGGGCGTGGGATTCTCGTTCCCGCTCTTTTCCAACCTTTATACCTACTTTCAAGGACATTTGCTATAGTAATCTACCTTTGGCTGTAGCTATAGATTTGGGTTTTTTCAAAATTCCGTGGGAATTTTTCCAGGATAAAAGTAGCCTATGTTTTTTTTTTTTTTATTTATTTTCAAATAAGATGTACATACAAAAATATTTACATTTAATTCTAGCCAAACTGGTGGGCCAGTTTGTTGGCGAGCTGGCGCTCTTAATTAATTAATTATTCTAACTTATCCTAACATTATTAATTCTAGCTTATCCACAAGTATAATAAAATTAATATTACAATTTACTTTTTACTCAGTAAAGGGGTCCTTAAGAAAGTGTTCCTTTAACTTCTTCTTAAGGACCCCTTCACTGACTTTATTCTCTTCTATAAGCCAATCTATGTTATTGTAAATTTTTGGTGTGTGTTGTGTTGTGTGTTAAGGGGCAATTTCAACAAAGCCGTTTTTTCTTGAATTTCGGTGGACTTTTTTATTATTAAGTTTTTTCAACTTTGAACTATGGTTTATTATTCTTCTTGTTATTGTTTATGCTCTACTTGAATGCCATAAAAATATGTCTTATAAACTCGTGAGAATACGTGTTTAAAATTTTGATGCCACCGAAATGATAAAACTAGCCACCGAAATGATATAAGTAGCCACCGAAATGATAGAAGGTGTCCACCGAAATTAAAATTCACTAAAAATATATTAAATATACTACTGAGCAGCCTCAACCATACACTTTAACTAAATAGATGCACTCTTAGCAAGTTTGAAAGGTTGTATACTATCATGAGTGACAATTTGTTAACCTAGTTACGTATGTTCTACTTAATTTTAGATATTCCTCTAGATTTCACACAAAAAAATGCACCTACCTACAATAAAAGGAATAGAATAAAATTAAATGAAAAGACATATATTTTAATTAACGATTTTAATCTTAGCTTAGCAATAATCAGTCTTTTAATTTCTACTATTTTAATAATTTCGCACTTACTTAAATACAGTGTAAACTCTATATTGCGACACTTAAGGGGCTTCTAATGTTATATGGAGTTATTGAGATTTCAGAGTTGTCCTTAAATGAAGAGAAAAAAAAAACAATATTATGATGCATTCAGCGACTAATAAAGTATACAGTTTGAAAGTCTGTGACCAACCAAGAATATGATAACGTTCAATATTTTGATGACATAAATAAGTGTACACTTATGTTAATTTGTACATATGAATTATATGAACTTAGGTATAATATAATTACTAAAAACTCCCTGAAAGTATGTTAATTACGATAGCGAAAAAAATTATCAAAATCGGTTCATTAGTCTTTGAGATAATTGCGGCCATACATACATACATACGGGTCAAATACATAAACTCTTTTTTTGAAGTGGTTTAGTTAAAAAATTACCTGCTGGTCTGAATTTTCATCGAAACAAATAATAATCTACCAAAATAATAAAACAATCCACCGAAATGAGACAATTAAACACCGAAATGATAAAGCAATCCACCGAAATGAGATAATTAAGATTTAAAAAAACCGAAATGAGAATTTCTATCATTTCGGTGAGTTTTTTGTCATTTCGGTTGACAATTTAGCTCACCGAATCCACCGAAATGATAACACCGAAATTAGAAATACGGACAAAAAATTGCATTACAAGAAGACTATTTATTATAAGATGATAAGAATATTACACAAATAAACGTATTGCCATTACGCACTCTTGAATAATATTTTATATGTATTAACTAATTGCAAGACAAGTTATACCTGTACACGGAAATGATAAGAAGTTTGTCACATGCCACCGAATTGAACTACTTACTTTTTTTTCGGGAACACGCAGGCAAGCGGCGCATTTCCTCCCACGATGAGCACATAGACCACACTGTTACGTACATTTTAAGCGCACGAGGGGAGAGCTAGAGTTGTCCTATGCAAAACTACAATCGATTAAAAAAAAAACACCGAGATGAGAGGACTTTCTGGGACACAAGCATTTTTAGTTACCAGTTATTAAACTAAGTAGATATTATCATAAAATTATTTTATAACTATACTGTCACTATTCACAATTTAAATAAAAGTAGCCATATACCAAAATAAGCAATACTTTTTGATTTATGAAGGAAATTACATTGAAAAAGGTTGTGAGGACAGCTACCGAAATGATAAATTCGGGGCTTTAAAAAATTTTTATTTCCTAAACTGCAGTCCTAATCAATAAATATTTATTGTCTCGCATAGGTATCTACCTATTCTACCTAGAAAAAAATATTAGATCTTTATACTAACGTTGGACAGTACCGATTTCACCCATGCCGTGCGAATTTTGCTGTTGGGAAATCCACCCTTAAGTGTTAAGTCAGGGCATAATTATGAAAGGAGATACCTTTAAAAATTTCTCACTGAGACTGAGCTGAGACTGCAGATCACGAAGAAGTCCTGGGTTCAATTCTCGAGTTGGAACAAAAAAATATTGAGGTACCTATTGGGTTTTTCTGTCAAGAAATTATATTCTCATTGCCAGCCTGGAGTTGGAAATTGGCGGTGCTAGATACACCCCCGTGCCTCGGAGAGCGCGGTACCTAAAGCCATCGGTCCTGCGCCTGATCCCTCTCCGATCGTATCGCACTGGCGTCCCATCGGACTATGTGAGTGAAGGAATAGAGAGTGCTCGTACAAGTGTGTGCGCACACTTGTACACTAATTGGCCAGTCTCCGCCTCGATGGAGATTGACTCCAGTGGCCGTTTGGTCGAGAGATCCTTTCTGGGCAGTTTATTTCTACAATTCGATCTTCGGATTTTTATTATTAATTTCAACTGTTAAGTGCATTCGCACATATCAGTGAAGCATCAGTGCCGTGGCCTGCGCAGTTCCGGCGCAGTGAAAAATATGTCATTCTCTATGAACTGACACTGAAACACTGCGTCGTCAGTGACCTGCAGTGACGAGTCGTCACTGCAGGTATGAACGCGTTCATAGAGAATGTACAAAAGAATATTTTTCACTGTGCTGGCAGTGATGCTTCGCAGAATATATAAACACAAGATGGCCGCCACCACAAAACAGCGAATGTCAGGGGTTTTTTAATTTTTAATTTAAATACTTTTTGTTACAATATGATGTCGTCTCTATTGGTCCTCTGTCCGGCGCGGGTCGCGACTCGCGAGCCGCTGCTTCTATTCTCATATCGAGTTCATACACAGCTGCAAGTGCATACAAATGATGCGGACATTTTTAGATTACAACATTTAAGAGAAGTCCCTCCCGAGCTCGCGAGCTGCCTAACATATCTAAAGCTCTTTTCAGACTACGCTATAATAATATAATAATAAGCATATAGTTCATAGAACAACAAAATCGCGCTTTATACATTATTATGGACACGTTTACACTTCACTGTACGATATACTGTACGTGTCCATAATAATGTATGGTGCGCGATATTGTTGTGCTATGAACTATATGCAGTGGCGTGCAGTACCCTACGGGGCTAGCTATTCTAGACATTTCCACCACTACTACTACAGCCCTTTGCTCTCATGCTCGTGAACGGGTGCCACCGTCGGAAATGGGGCTACTTTTGTCTGCCCATCTTCACATGTGTAGAATTGTAAGCATATTATAAAAAAAAGCATATTATACTTACAATTGAAGATTATATACTTAAACTAGCTGATCCCCGCAACTTCGTTCGCGTAGATATAGGTTTTTATATAGGATAGGATCGGATCCCATAATTCTTTTATGTACCTAAACTAAATGTAGCCTAAGTTACTCCTTATAACATTGAAAGTTCCATTAAAATCGATCCAGCCGTTTCGGAGATTAGCTGGAACAAAGAGACAGACCGACAAACATAAATTTAAACGCACACCAGTTTAAAATAAGCCGTACGTACAAAGATCCAGGTCCCAAGTTATTTGAACCAAATAAATGTCTGTCATTTCTGAACTAATAAACCTATGACCTTGAAATATTTACGGAACAATATATAAAGTATTACCTTTCTAACAAAATAAGAATGAGTGGAATCGAACAACGCGTTAATGAATTACAGCTAAATACACGTTTTAACTTTTATCCCCTCTCCCAAGGAAACCGTGCTGAATTTCGGGATAAAAAGTATCCTATATCCTACCTCGGAGTACAAACTCAAATCGTACCAAGTTTCATTCGAATCCATCCAGTAGTTTCGGCGTGATGCGCGGCCAAGATACAGACAGACAGACAGACAGACAGACAGACAGACAGACAGAAAGACAGACAGACAGACAAAAATGAAACAAATTGCAGATTTGGCTTCAGTATCGATTATAGAGTGCCCTTCAATAAAAATTTTCAAAATATCTTCAATGTACAGAACTGGATCTGTTACAGTTTTATTATATTATTATATACTTAAATGATAAAAAAGCATGGATTTAATTTGTTCCAGCAATGCACGAGACAGCATTTCAATCATGTACATAAATTGTTGTATTGTTATTTAAAAAAAAGAGCAACCGCCGAGTTTCTTACTGGTTCTTCTCGGTTGGAACGGCATTCCGAACCAGTGGTACATTCAATTGACTATTTAAAAGTACTTCTAAAAGTTAATTTGAATAAAAAACATTTCTATTCTATTCTATTCTTTAACTTCCCACGGCTGGGCACAGGACTCCTCTCTTATAGGAGAGAAAGATTAAGAGCTTAAATCAGCCAAGCTGTTCCAATGCGGTATGGCAAGCATCTGGCGTCAGACGCAGTGCAGGCCACTGCTTTTGCATACCCTGGCTTTGAACTTTTGCACGCCACTGACTATATGCTATATACTAGTAAATTATAGCGTAGTCTGAAAAGAGTTTAATCGATTGTAGGTAAAACCACATATTATTTAGCACGTGTTTTACCAATCTGTAGACACAATCTCAATATGTACAAACTACAAATGTAAATTGGTTGTTGACACAATAATTGCTACATATTTTTTCTGGTTTAGCGTCATATTTACGTACCTGTATTAGCGGTTCAATTTTGGATTAAGTAAATAACTAGGTTGGAGGGCGCGCGCTGTCGACCTAACTACTTTTTAACTCCTAATAAAGACAAATAGGTTTAGGTTATTTTAATTTTGGCAGTAAATCGTCAGATTTATAAGAAAGACGTTGTTAAGAAAACAGAAGGACAGCGGAGTTCTAGTAATAGCTGGTCCCTTACCCCTTTGGGTACGGAACCCTAAAAAATACGCGCCGAACTGAGATAATTTATCTCCTCCTTTCATGGAAGTCCATTCAAATATACTCGTACCTACCTACTTACTTACAACCAAAAATCAAATCAGTAAGTATTAAAAAATTAAAATCGTAAAAAGCTGGCGGATGTATTTTTAAAGTGTTGAAAGTTGCGATGTTACGTACGCGCGAACAACTTGGCATTGGGAGTATTCAGTACACTGAACTGTTTTTAGACTTACATACTTATTTTTTTTAACAAGCTTTTTATTAGCTTACTAGTTACTCTGTTCGAAGGTATTTTGTGGTTTAACCGACTTAAAAGAAAGCTTATCAATTGGACGATAATATTTACTTACCTACCTACCTACCTAATTACCTAGTTACATTAAGTAATATTATTGAAACTGCAAAATATTCACATAGATAATCTTTAAGGGCTTCCAAACAAAATATATACAAAATTTCATAGGTGTAGGTACATTTATGTACATGTTTGTCCGCGGATTTCTCCGAAACTATTAATCACCAATTGTGACCATTCTTTTTCATTGTCTTAGGTACATTTTACTTCAAAAGGAACAGTGCAAGTTTCATCAAAATCGATTCGGCAGTTACGAGATATGAACTGTTAAGGGGCGCTTTTCCCTGTTTTAGGCGATTTTGGCCCTTTTCCAACGAGTTTTAAATCAAGAGGAAGATTTTTTTACGCGCCCAAAAAAATATATATTGTAGATCAATTCTTTATCTACTAATTTTAATGTTTGAAAACACAAAAGGTATGATTTTGCTCGATCATAAAAAATTCCGAAGAAATGCTGATTTTTTACATTTTTCTAGTTTTATGTATAAAGTTTTGCACCAAATTTTATAAAAATTATATCTAAATAAAGTTTATTGCATTTACTATAAGTTACAACGACTTTTTTTTTTTAAATAAAAATCCAAGAAAAATTCTAGCCATTTCTAGCATAAAACGGTCACGCGCAACGCTCTTGCCATGTACTCAGTGGCTCACAGGCCTTCATCGAGGTAGGACGTGCGTCAGTTTTTGCCAGCCGCGCTCCCCGCGATTCATATTCGTAATTTCTCTAATTTAGTTATAATTTTTTTTTAATTAGTAATAATAAATATTATTTTGTAAAGTGTCTTTTTAGATAGAGTTACGTATGTAATAAAAAGTTAGTAGAGAAAAATGTGAGATTTTGAAATAATGATATTTACTAAAGTAACCACAGTATACCTACTTAGGTATCAGTAACCAGTATGACCATTTTATTTTATTTTGAACCTCCGACGCAAAATCGACGGGGGGGACGGGGGTGTTATAAGTCTGACGTGTCTGTGTGTGTGCGTGTGTGCGCGCGCGTGTGTGTGTGTGTCTGTCTGTCTGTCTGTTCCCCTGTAGCGCTCAAACGGGTGGACCAATTTGGGTTTTTTTTGATTTGACCGTGAGCTCGAGGCCCGGCGCACACTGAATAATGAACTTTACACTATTGACATACGGTCGCGCGGTACGGTACGCGCGCGGTGTTAGCAAGCAGCAGAGATACGTGCAAGGCTCGCCACAGTTCAGTATGGACGATGACGGATTTGTCGACGGCTCGGGTGCGGCTCGTACAATGAATGGGGAACAAGGAATGAAAAACTTTATACTTGTAGTATTAGTGATCAGGTGAAGTAAATAGATTCAAATCAGAAATCAAATCACATATAGACATTACTAAAATATTCAAACATCTTATTTTAGTAATGTCTATATGATCTGATTTTTGCTCACGTGGTCAGATTTTAAAAGCTTATATCTCCGAAACTATAGGGTGCAGCACCATGTTGTTGGTACTCAAACTTCTTATTTTCACGATGTCTATGTGCTCACGTGGTCAGATTTTTAAAAGCTTATATCTCCGAAACTATAAGGTGCAGCCCCATGTTGTTGGTACTCAAACTTCTTATTTTTGCGATGTCTATATGCTCACGTGGTCAGATTTTTAAAAGCTTATATCTCCGAAACTATAAGGTGCAGCCCCATGTTGTTGGTACTCAAACTTCTTATTTTTGCGATGTCTATATGCTCACGTGACCAGATTTTTAAAAGCTTATATCTCCGAAACTATAAGGTGCAGCCCCATGTTGTTGGTACTCAAACTTCTTATTTTTGCGATGTCTATATGCTCACGTGGTCAGATTTTTAAAAGCTTATATCTCCGAAACTATAAGGTGCAGCCCCATGTTGTTGGTACTCAAACTTCTTATTTTTGCGATGTCTATATGCTCACGTGGTCAGATTTTTAAAAGCTTATATCTCCGAAACTATAGGGTGCAGCACCATGTTGTTGGTACTCAAACTTCTTATTTTCGCGATGTCTATGTGCTCACGTGGTCAGATTTTTAAAAGCTTATATCTCCGAAACTATAAGGTGCAGCCCCATGTTGTTGGTACTCAAACTTCTTATTTTTGCGATGTCTATGTGCTCACGTGGTCAGATTTTTAAAAGCTTATATCTCCGAAACTATAAGGTGCAGCCCCATGTTGTTGGTACTCAAACTTCTTATTTTTGCGATGTCTATATGCTCACGTGGTCAGATTTTTAAAAGCTTATATCTCCGAAACTATAGGGTGCAACACCATGTTGTTGGTACTCAAACTTCTTATTTTCGCGATGTCTATATGCTCACGTGGTCAGATTTTTAAAAGCTTATATCTCCGAAACTACAAGGTGCAGCCCCATGTTGTTGGTACTCAAACTTCTTATTTTTGCGATGTCTATGTGATCCCATGTTTAGATTTTTAAAAGCTTATATCTCCGAAACTGTAGGGTGCAGCCCCATGTTGTTGGTACTCAAACTTCTTATTTTTGCGATGTCTATGTGCTCACGTGGTCAGATTTTTAAAACCTTATATCTCCGAAACTATAGGGTGCAACACCATGTTGTTGGTACTCAAACTTCTTATTTTCGCGATGTCTATATGCTCACGTGGTCAGATTTTTAAAAGCTTATATCTCCGAAACTAAAAGGTGCAGCCCCATGTTGTTGGTACTCAAACTTCTTATTTTTGCGATGTCTATGTGATCCCGTGGTCAGATTTTTAAAAGCTTATATCTCCGAAACTATAGGGTGCAGCCCCATGTTGTTGGTACTCAAACTTCTTATTTTTGCGATGTCTATGTGATCCCGTGGTCAGATTTTTAAAACCTTATATCTCCGAAACTATAGGGTGCAGTCCCATGTTGTTGGTACTCAAATTTCTTATTTTTACCACTATGTGCTCACGTGGTCAGATTTTTAAACGCTTATATCAAATCCACAGCCAAATCCACAGCCCGTAAATGTTGGTACTCAAAGTTATTTTTTTATATTCTATAAATACAGAACTTATTATGCATGTATGTACCTATTTACCCCATTTTTATTTATCCCTATTATTTTACCTGCAACAGGTATAAAAATAAAAAGGAAATACTTTAAATATCATCCCGCAAAACATTTTAAAGTCATCGGTTTTGTAGTTCAGAAATTACAGCCATCACAACCCTCCATATTTTATACAACTGGGAAACCGGATTGTACAGGAATCTTTGAACGTATAGATTATCATCTTAAGCTGGATCGATTTTGATGGGACTTTCTCTAGAAGATATGCACCTTTTGATTGCGCCACTTTTAACAGTTTTTAGCAAGGCATGAGCTCAAAGGAGCAAAACAAAAAGAATTCCCGCGGGATTTTTAAAAACCAATATCCACGCGAACGAAGTCGCCGGTATCCGCTTGTACCCTATAAGAATAGGCGCATATATTTTTTCTCGTTGTTAGAGCGTCTTCTGTAGAATATTTAGTCCTGTGGGCAGGCTATACCGCTGTTTTATAGATATATAAATAGATAAATGAAACATATTCCTACACCTAACTCACGTGACAAAGTGGCAGTTCTTTTTTAAAAACTGGCGTAGAAACGTCGTAATGAAAAAGGTATATAGTTTTCAAAACTATGCTGTTCAATATTTTCGGATGAAAATATTCTTCTATTCTTATATTATGATCTAAAGACATGACATAGATCTGGTAACAAAACAGATCTAAAATAATGGTTGAGTTAATTTTAGAAGAAAACAAAACAAAAAATAAAAACATAATCTATTTTAAAAATATGTTGTAAAACTGATTTAATCTATACTGTGGCAAGGAATGCTCGAGCGAGGTCACTGCTCGATATCGGTCGGGCGCGTCTTTAACTACGATATGTAGGTAATATTGGCGGGGGCTGAGGTAGCGCGCAAATACCTAAAGTTGCAAGACAACCGGGCCTTAAGTGCGTCGAATGTTAAGGTTTTATTTCAATGTTTTAGATTATCACTTGTTTTTAAGAGCTTTTTTATAATATTAGATTGCTCATTTGGAAGGTAGTTGTCTTGTTTTTCTTATCGTAACTGATTTAGGGAGATCTGCCGCGTTTGCCGATGCGAGATCGCCATTCAAAGACCTTGGGACCCCAACGTCTATCGGTCCTTCGAGCTATGTGCCCATTGCCACGTCTTCAGTTTCGCGATGCGCTACGTCGGTAACTCTGGCTCTCCTGATCACTTCATTACTGATTTGATTCCACAGGGATACTCCGAGCATAGCTCCATCGCACGCTAAGTAACCCTGAGTCTTCTTATGAGCCTTCAGTTAGCGAGCATGTCTCAGATCCATATTATGGCATCACTGGCAGCACATAGTTTTTAATATAGTTCTGATTTTTTAATATTTAGTTAGGACCATTAACGGTAGTGTAACTATAAGTACTTATCGAAGTTTCCAGCTTCGAAAGACCTAAGTCTAAGTCTAAGACCGAAAGACTAACTTTGCAGCACCTGTTTACTTAATTTTGGCGCCCCTTGTAATCTCGCGCCCCTAGGCACGTGCCTAATTTGCCTAAAGGATAATCCGCCACTGGTTATTATAAACAAATTTGACGTTGGCACGCGCAATACGTATCTACCTAGTACCTACGTATAATTAGTTGCTCCCTAATTGCGTACATTTGTACCTATTTACTTGCGTCAAAAACCATGCGCTTGATTCTTTGTTCTCTCAGTGTTTATTAATTATGGTATTATCTCACGACATCTAGTCGAGTGCCCGATATGACGTTCCCGATATGGTGTGCCTATAGACGTGGACCCCAATATAAGAATAGAAAAGAATAGAATAGAAAAGTTTTATTATCCCAATAAACTTGGTCAAGTACTTTTGAATCATCAATTTACCACTGGTTCAGAACGCCATTCCGTGTTCCTACCGAAAAGAACCAGCAAGAAACTCGGCGGTTGCTCTTTTTTAAATTTGCTGGAACGAGTCAAATCCACGCTTTTTTATCATTTTTATAATCTCCAATTGTATAATATGTAGGTAGGTACCTATATTTTTTTTGAGCATACTTTTAAGAAAGGAAGAAGCGTACCGCTATAATAGTATTGATTTTCGGTTGACGAATATTGTTCCCAGTGCCACACTATGATTTATGACACTACGTCTCTACTTTTTTACCTCACTAGGGTTCGATTCCTGGCAGGGGCAATTTGGGATTTTATAATTTCTATATTATACAATGAATATAAAATTATTTTGCTATAATCCGCTAACAGTGACAAATTTGTAGGCACAACACCACACAATCTTGTAGGCACAACACCACACAATCTTGTAGGCACAACACCACACAAATTCACCACAAAACAAACTCGACGATCGTTTCGCTCCGACACCGGAGCATCTTCAGGAGATGTCGACTTCACAACGGACGATTGCAAAGTGAGTTCGTGTCGTTCTTGTTTCGGATTGAGTATGCTGCATGGCCCTATTGGCCGCTACAGCGTCACCGGGGTTGTCGGAGAGCGCGAAGCTCTGCCAGGGGGGAGTAGTGAGCCCTAGGGCTCGATGAATATCGGAGGGCGGCAACGTCTTCCTAAGGGCGCCTCCTGTGAGGCTCGGACCACGGCTTAGGTTGACGTTGGGGCGAGTGGGTTCGTTGGACTAGATTAGTCCGAGCGCCCCCGAGACCGTGGTAAGGGCCCACGTCCGGGTGACGTCAGAAATCGGGGACCTCGTCTTCGCCGGCGAAGACGCTGTGCATCGGTTGTGTGATTGTGTGGCCCTAACATATAGGGTGCATTGTCGGTAGTTATTTGATCGTCGGGGTCGTAAAGGATGTGCTTAGGGCGTCTTTTATCGGGAGGGTCGTTACGATCTGGAGTGTAAGCTGATGCCCCTACCACCAGAGGGTTGGGGTGCTTAGCTGCTTTCTCAAAATAGTTTTTGGAAAGTTGTTTGAAATGTTGTGCAATAGTGGGGAGTTGGAGATCTCTATGGAGATCCACATTGCGCATGAACCACGGAGCGCCCGTGGCCATACGCATAAATCGGTTCTGTATTACTTGAAGTTTATGATACGAGGAGGGAGGGAGGTGCGCAAACACAACGCTCGCATATGTCATGATGGGTCTAATACATGTTTTGTACAAGGTAATTTTATGTCTGAGGGACATTTTGCTTTTTGCGCAAAGCATAGGATAGAGACGACCTAGCACATACGCCGCCTTGTTCCGAACTCGGCGTATGTGTGCTGTGAATTTCATCTTTTCATCGAATGTTACACCCAAGTACTTGGCTTTCTTTTGCCAGGGGATGGGACGCCCGTGAAGGGTGATTTTGAGCTGATCGAGTTTGAATTTAGATTTCGTCTTTTTGGAGAAAAGCACTGCTGCGCTTTTTTCCGGGTTAACCTCGATCCTCCAAAGGCGGAACCAGCGGCCCAGGCTGTCTACCGCTTTTTGGAGTCGAGATATAACATGACGATAATTTTTATCTGAGCTATAAAATGCGGTATCATCCGCGAACTGTGCAATGCTAACGTGCGGGGATCTAGGTATGTCGCTTGTGAATAGCGCATACAGAAGGGGGGAGAGCACGGAGCCCTGAGGGACTCCTGCTCGGATCGGTCTAGGGAGTTCGTGTCGAATGAGCGGTCTTATATATACTATCCCCTACTAATTTCTATATTGTCTCTGGTGTCCGCTGTCCGGTGAGAGGCTTCAGCCGTGATTAGTGACCATAGATTATACACGTTAGTGACCACCCTACCGTGCCGTGGAGCAATTTAGCGTTCCGGTACGATGTCGCGTAGAAAATGATCCAGGGGTATGGGTTTAATAAAAAAAACTGCAGTATCTCTTCTAAGTTAGCCCGCTTCCACTTTAGACTGCCATAGGTAGGTACCATCAGGTGAGATCGCAGTGAAGGGTTAACTTGTAGATGAATAAAAAAAATTATATTGAAACACAGATCTCGGATGGAATGAAATCCTTATCTACGGAAGGAACACTTTTACGGCCTGTTTCACCACCTTCTGTTAAGTTGTTACTTAAGACGTGTTGGATAGCCATAACGTAAGTTTTGTTACTTTCTTGTTTTATGTCAAGTGACAAAGACAAAAGTTGTAGATAGCTATCCGATACTTATCAGAAGGTGGTAAAACAGGCCTTAAACACATAACACACAGCCATTTCTTGTTCCCGTCTTGCTCACACGTCTTGCATTGAGCGGGACAGAAACAGAAAATGGCCGCCTCTCATTCCTCTCCATAGAGATAATACTTCTATAGGTTCATGTTCCTCTCCATAGAGATAATAATAATAAGTAGAGTAGGCATACCTACCTTAAAAACGTGCCAAAAATACACTCACACACGCACAATCCTACAACTAAAATGGCGCGTGTTCATTGTGATGTCTCAAGTTGTGCGTGTGTGAGTGTTCATGTATACATTTTAGGGAGGCCATCTTAAGGGAAGTGCAATAAAATTTCTGCCACGATCTGTTTTATTGTTATGTTTAAAAATGTAGTGTTGTCTCTTACACACTTATGAAAATTTTGATAAGCTTAAGCTATTTTCCGATCCACTATTTTCTATAGGACATTATATTAAGCCTGAAGCAGACTATCGAATACTATAAGAGCCGGAAGACACCTGTGTACGC
This sequence comes from Melanargia galathea, assembly GCA_920104075.1. Lineage (NCBI taxonomy): Eukaryota > Metazoa > Arthropoda > Insecta > Lepidoptera > Nymphalidae > Melanargia > Melanargia galathea. The sequence continues at coordinate 12,094,313 of OV049878.1, forward strand.
CTGCTTTCTTGATCTTTCCAAAGCTTTTGATTTAGTGTCATACAATGTGCTGTGGGGAAAGATGGAGGAAGCGGGCGTCCAACGGGAGTTGATTGCTATTATGCAATTTTGGTATGGGAATCAAATAAATAATGTTAGGTGGGGGAGGGAGCTCTCTGATTCGTATAGGTTGGAGTGCGGGGTGAGGCAGGGGGGGTTGACTTCACCGAGGCTCTTCAACCTGTATGTGAACGAGCTGATCGTGGAACTCAGCAGCAAACCAGTGGGCTGCTGGATAGACAGCGTCTGCGTAAACAACTTAAGCTATGCCGATGATATGGTGTTGCTGGGTCCCACGGCTGGTTCTATCAGGGAGTTGCTTCAAACCTGCCAGGAATATGCTACTAGACACGGACTAATATACAACGTGTCTAAAAGTCAATATATGATCTTTAAGGCCCCTCGTAAACAGGTGCAATATGAGCCAAAAATTACGTTGAACGGGGTTGCGCTCACACGTGTGTTCCAATTTAAATACTTGGGCCACTATGTTACGGAGGACCTTAAGGATCATATTGACATCGAGAGAGAAAGGAGATCCCTGGCAATGAAATGCAATATGTTGGCCCGCAGGTTCGCTCGATGCAGCAAAGATGCCAAAATAACGCTCTTCAAGGCATACTGCCAAAATTTCTACTCGGGTAGCCTGTGGGTCAACTATGCACAAAATGTATTGAATGCACTAAGGGTGCAATACAATAATGGATTCAGGATGCTGTTGGGCCTGCCGCGGTTTTGTTCCGCGTCAAGCATGTTCGCGCAGGAGCGAACCGACGATTTCTTCGCGATAATGCGAAAGAAGTCGTCATCGCTGCTGACGCGATGGAGAGCAAGTTCCAACAGCATTCTGAAAGTTTTTGCGAGTAAGATGGACTCACCAATACTTGAACACACTATTCATAAGTATTGGTGAGGCCACAGTCTTAAGTTTTTTGTATTTTATTTTAATTTTTTAATTATAAGCTACTAACACTAGTTTTTAAGAATCCCAATGTAATTAACTAACAAAATGAGCCCCAGTTGCTCGAAATAAAGATTTTATTATTATTATTATTATATTATTATTATGCCAAGTCCACTTCTATAGGTTCATGTTCCTCTCCACCATCTCAATCGCGTGTTTACGTTGACATTTCGAATTCGGAATAAAGTGAATAAAACGGCAAAATAGAATTTATTCAACTGATTTATTTTCTTGAGCCGATGCTGGAACTTCTTCAGGCGCTGCTCGTTGGTGAGCGGCTTCCGGACCCTGCTCCTGTACTCGCAGCGCGCGCTCGGAGCGCCGTCGCTCGCACTAGTGACGGCGCCGTACAACACGCGCTTGATCATCTTCAACTCGAAGTACCTACTGCTTGGGTCGTTGACCGATGGTGCCTAACAGTACATACGTTTTAGTTTCCCCTTGAAGAACCGGAATCACAAATCGCAAATGTTCAGCTCTGCGTTGTGCACGGGTTCGATTCGTAATTCTTGTGGTAATTCTCTAAGATTATGTAATATATATAATATATCAATGGTAATTCTGTTTCCGTCTTGCTCACACGTCCTAAAGTGAGCAGGACGGAAACAAAAAAATGGCCGCCTCTCATTCCTCTCCATCTCGTATCGATCGCATGTCTATGATGACATTTTGAATTTGGAATAAAGTGACATTTTACATTGAGCAAGATCCATTGACTCTAGGAAGAGGACTTGGCATAATGTCCTATAGAAAATAGTGGATCGGAAAATAGCTCAAGCTTATCAAAATTTTCATAAGTGTGTAAGAGACAACACTACATTTTTAAACATAACAATAAAAAAGATCGTGGCAGACTCGTGACTTAAGATGGCCTCCCTAAAATGTATACATGAACACTCACACACGCACAACTTGAGACATCACAATGAACACGCGCCATTTTATGTTACAGGATTGTGCGTGTGTGAGTGTATTTTTGGCACGTTTTTAAGGTAGGTATACCAACTCTACTTATTATTATTACCTCTATGGCAAGATCGAAATAGAAAATGGCCGCCTCTCATTCCTCTCCATCACCTCAATCGCATGTCTATGTTGACTAATATGATGCATTCAATGTTGACGACATTTTGAATTTGGAATAAAGTGAATAAAACGGCAAAATAGAATTTATTCAACTGATTTATTTTCTTGAGCCGATGCTGGAACTTCTTCAGGCGCTCCTCGTTGGTGAGCGGCCTCCGGACCCTGCTCCTGTACTCGCAGCGCGCGCTCGGAGCGCCGTCGCTCGCGCTGGTGACGGCGCCGTACAGCACGCGCTTGATCATCTTCAGCTCGAAGTACTTACCAACTACTGTCGTTGACCGATGGTGCCTAACATTATATACTTAAGGTTCAATTTCCCCTTGAAAAACCGAAGCACGGATCCCAGATAGGACAGGACGCTCTGCCTCATGTACGGGTTCGAATTTCGATTCGTAATTGTTTCCGTCTCGCTCACACGTCTTACATTGAGCAGGACGGAAATAGAAAATGGCCGCCTCTCATTCCTCTCCATCACCTCAATCGCATGTCTATGTTGACTAATATGATGCATTCAATGTTGACGACATTTTGAATTTGGAATAAAGTGAATAAAACGGCAAAATAGAATTTATTCAACTGATTTATTTTCTTGAGCCGATGCTGGAACTTCTTCAGGCGCTCCTCGTTGGTGAGCGGCCTCCGGACCCTGCTCCTGTACTCGCAGCGCGCGCTCGGAGCGCCGTCGCTCGCGCTGGTGACGGCGCCGTACAGCACGCGCTTGATCATCTTCAGCTCGAAGTACTGCTTGCCGCACACCGCGCACGGGTACCTGTTGCGAGATGGTGATAATTAAAACAAGAGATAAAGTTTGTAAACTAAAACCCGACTACGCTTAGTAATAATTTATCACTACATAGTATAAAACAAAGTCGCTTTTCATCCCATCTATTCGAAAAGGACGACTTGGTTCGCCTTTATGTGCACCCAAAGGTGGTGGTTTCGACGCAGTTTTATAAGTGCGCGTAAAAGATCTTTTACGCGCACTTATTTATAAGTGCGCCTAAAAGATAATTGCGGCGCACTTATTGAAGATGAAGGGCCCGTGGTCCCACCGGGCTAGGCGCGAACGATAGTATCGATTGTTGTTATTGTTGTTACAAGTTTGACGTCTGTGTATGTATGTGCGTCTGTGTCTGTCTGTTCCCCCGTAGCGCTCAAACGGTTGAACCGATTTGAATGCGGTTTTTTTTTGGTTTGAAAGGTGAATTAGTCGGGAGTGTTCTTAGCTATGTTTTATGAAAATTGGTCCAAGATGGCCGCCGCCACAAAATGGCGGATTACATATTTTTTCACAACTCCCTCAACATGAGTATCAAATTAAAGGTCTTGTTGTCAAGACCTTTCATTTTGACGTCTGCGTGTGTATGTGTGTGTGTGTATGTGTGTCTGTCTGTTCCCCCGTAGCGCTCAAACGGTTGAACCGATTTGAATGCGGTTTTTTTTGTTTGAAAGGTGAATTAGTCGGGAGTGTTCTTCTTCATGTTTGATGAAAATTGGTCCAAGATGGCCGCCGTCACAAAATGGCGCATTACATATTTTTTCACAACTCCCTCAATATGGGTATCAAATAAAAGGTCTTGTCATCAAGATCTTTCATTTTGACGTTCGTGTGTGTATGTGTGTGTGTCTGTCTGTTCCCCCATAGCGCTCAAACGGTTGAACCGATTTGAATGCGGTTTTTTTTGTTTGGAAGGTGAATTAGTCGGGAATGTTCTTAGCTATGTTCGATGAAAATTGGTCCAAGATGGCCGCCGCCACAAAATGGCGGATTACATATTTTTTCACAACTCCCTCAATATGGGTATCAAATGAAAGGTCTTGACTAGTACAATAACACTGCAAATCCAAGATGGCCGCCATCATAAAATGGCGAATGTCGGGGCTTTCTTAAATTTTTAATTTACACTTGTATTATTAATCCGCCATTTTGTGGCGGCGGCCATCTTGGACCGATTTTCATCAAAAAAACAAAGCTAAAAACACTCCCGACTAATTCACCTTTCAAACAAAAAAAACCGCATTCAAATCGGTCCATCCGTTTGAGAGATATGGGGGAACAGACAGACATGCACACACACACACAGAGAGACACGTCAAACTTATAACACCCCGTCGTTTTTGCGTCGGGGGTTAATAATATGAGGCGCCTTTTATTTCCTCATAGAGGGTGATGAAAAGTAGAGTGTATCACTCGGGCGCAATATATTTTTGGCTCGGGCGACGTACTTTGAATCCGTCGCTACGTTCAGGATTGTACTAAAGAATCCCTCGCTACGCTCGGGATTCTACTATACAATCCCTCACTTCGCTCTGGATTCAAAAAAGCGCCCTCGCCGTAAAAATATTATTTTGCTCCCTTATGATACAATCTACTATTCTCTGTCCCTATATCCCTATGTCCCTTTTCTCTGTCCCTATATCCCTATGTATGCTTAAATCTTTAAAACTACGCAACGGATTTTGATGCGGTTTTTTTTTAATAGATAGAGTGATTCAATAGGAAGGTTTATAAGTAGAAAAATTGGACCCGGTAGGTGGCGCTAATAGCGGGCAGGACGACGTCTGCCGGGTCCGCTAGTTTTAATATAAAATAATAATTTAGGTTGCAGAACGCGGGGCAAGCGGTTATTGGCGCCATCTATTTTGTCTATCCGAAACTAAATAATAATAAACTTTTGCGGCTCGCACGTCGCTTTTGGATTTTTTTCGTATATAAAATGTAGCCTATGTCACCCGGACCATAACAAAGAATTAATTGACACCTCATTCATCAAAATCGGCCACAAACATACATACATACATACATAGACTGCTAAAATCATAACGCTTTTGGCTTTGCTGTAGTCGGGTAAAAAGTAAAAGTAATTCACCTCACGCCGGGCTCGTTCTCCGTCGTTCCTAACAGTATATACTTCAGATTCAGCTTCGCCTTGAAGAACCGGAAGCAGAGGTCACACACATTCAGCACCTTGGAGAGTACGCTTTGCGTAGTACACTTTTTGGTATGCTGGTTGAGCTCGTTGAGCGAATCCCTCTCGTACTCCTTACCTGTAAATGTAAGGGCATACAATGAATATAAAATTATTTTGCTATAATCCGCTAACAGTGACAAATTTGTAGGCACAACACCACACAGTCTTGTAGGCACAACACCACACAATCTTGTAGGCACAACACCACACAAATTCACCACAAAACAAACTCGACGATCGTTTCGCTCCGACACCGGAGCATCTTCAGGAGATGTCGACTTCACAACGGACGATTGCAAAGTCTTTTGCAAAGATTGCACTTTGCAATCGTCCGTTGTGAAGTCGACATCTCCTGAAGATGCTCCGGTGTCGGAGCGAAACGATCGTCGAGTTTGTTTTGTGGTGAATTTGTGTGGTGTTGTGCCTACAAGATTGTGTGGTGTTGTGCCTACAAGACTGTGTGGTGTTGTGCCTACAAATTTGTCACTGTTAGCGGATTATAGCAAAATAATTTTATATTCATTGTATATCATGGAATTCCGCAAAGTAACGCCTGCTTCCATTCAACATTTAAAATGTAAGGGCAGTTTTCAACCAATTAAACCAATCTGTTTAAAACCGAAATAAACTATTTTATTTCGATTTAAAACGTTGGTGTTGACGACTATGTTTTCTAGCGGACCCAGCAGACATCGTCTTGCCCGGTGACATACCGACATCAGCGCCACCTACCGAGACCCGGTAGGTTACCCGTACCCGGTAATTGTGTTTTCAAACCATCCAGGAACCCATTCTAATACGGGTGCCCAAGGTGAGTAGCCTCTACCATATATAAGCACTTTATATAGGGCCGATATTTACAAATTCTAATAGGTCCCGACGACGCTTGAGTAAATCCACATTTAGCATCATGGGCTCCCCTACCATTGAAATATACTGACAAAATTTCATCCAAATCGGTCCAGCTGTTTAGGAGGATATAGGTGACAACAAACACACGTACAGAAGAATTATATAGGTATGGGTGAGAGAGTTTATCGTATCGACGGGCTGAACATTAAATGTTTGACAGTTACGAAACCCATGAATCTATACTTACTAATAAATAAAATTGAAGTGTCTGTCTGTAATTTCGAAATAACTACCACATATTAAGCTCATATGGTTATTTGAACGATACCATAACCGAATCACACGTTTTTAAAATTTTTGTCTGTCTGTCTGTCTGTTTGAACGGGCTAATCTTCGGAACGGCTGAACCGATTTTGACGGGACTTTCACAGACAAGTAGAGGATTAACCAAGGAGTAACATAGCCTACTTTTTTAACCGACTTTCAAAAAAGGAGTTGTGTTGAAATCGGTAAATACAGATGTTAAAAACGCCCTGATAGGTATTTTCGCTGCGCGCGATCGCGACGGCCGACGCCCGCTCCCCGCGCCCGCGCCCCTGCGCGTTGCGCCCGCCGTACGCGGTACCGCGGTACGCCGCCGCGCGGCGGGGGGCGGGTGGACCAGAAATCTACTTATCCCTCAGGATTTGTGAAAAATCGAAATTCACGCGGGCGAAGCAGCGGGCAAAAGCTAGTATTTATATAAAACACAGTTCTTTTATTTTCGTACGCGAGTTTTAAACCGTTCAAAACGATTTATTTGGGGTTTAAAATGTTTTAAATCGGTCGTTTTTAACCCCTGACGCAAAAACGACGGGGTGTTATAAGTTTGACGTGTCTGTGTGTGTGTGTGTGTGTGTCTGTCTGTTCCCCCGTAGCGCTCAAACGGATGAACCGATTTGAATGCGGTTTTTTTATTTGAAAGGTGAATTTGTCGGGAGTGTTGTTAGCTATGTTTGATGAAAATCGGTTCAAGATGGCCGCCTACAAAATGGCGGATAACATATTTATGGGCATCAATTGAAAGGGCTTGACTAGTAGAATAGCACTATGCAAATTCAAGATGGCCGCAACCACAAAATTGCAAATGTCGGGTTTTTTTTATTTATTTTTAATTTATACTTGTACATCTGTATTCTTACCACAGCCGTGACAGTCGTACGGGTGGTAGTTCCTCACGTGCGACAGGTACCGGCGGAACTTCAGACCGCACCGCTCGCACTTGTGCGTACGGTGCTTCTTGTCGACGGGCGCGCCCGGGTGCTCGCGCATTACGTGACGCCGCAGCTGCACATAATTGCCCGGTATGTACTTGTCGCAGTACGTGCATAGAAGCGGACGCGGTCGTTTGATGTGTATGTGAGTCGGCTCGTGTTGTATAAGTGTCAACCTGAAAATATATACGCCAGTCAAATTTGACATTAAAATCGCAATCAAACGGCTAGTTCTGATTTTTTAATATGTTGTTAGGACCACTGCCAGTAGTCCAAACTCAATTTTGCAGCTCCGAAAGACCTGTGCTAACTTTGCAGCACTCGAAAAACTGCGAAATTTTTGCACTACTTTTGGTTTTTTCAATATAAGTCCTAAACTATGCGTTTCAAAAAAAATATTTTTCTATACTTTTTTTAAAGTAGACTAAAATTGCTACAATTTAAGACCGGAACCAGCTCTTTAATTTCAATATTTACTGAGATACAGCTCTCCAAAAATTGTCAATTAATTTCAAAAAAGTGAAATTTTAAGATTTGGACTGGTAGTGGTCCTAACAACATATTAAAAAATCAGAACTAGCCGTTTGATTGTGATTTTAGCCCTTTTTTGAGTCAAATTTGACTGGCCTAATAATCAAGCTCATGTATATACAGGGTATAAGAAGACCGCTACCGAAAACTTGGCGCTATTGTTATACTACCTAAACACAATCTTATAGCGTAGGTATCGGCGTCGACGCGAGCGCGGTTTCGTAGGTATCTAACGATACGTAAATAGGTCACACAAAGTTCGTTGACCTCCAGCGTCAGCTGATTTTATTTTAATCACGCAAGAATTAACGTAACAAACTTTTACAAAATACAGCAAATAAGTTTTTTGAAATTACAGTTCTGTTTAACCCTCCAAAACGAGTGTTTCTTAAAAAGTGCAATGTTTTTTGGAATTTTTTTTTTCACGTTTTTTTAAATGATATCTTATCAATAATCATCAGTACTATTACCCTGTATATATATGTAAGTCATATATATATTACTAGCGGTCCGTCCCGACTTCGCCCGTGGTATCTATACTAATATAATAAAGCGGAAGAGTTTGTTTGTTTGAACGCGCTAATCTCTGGAAGTACCAGTCGGATTTGAAAAATTCTTTTTGTATTTGGTAGTACAATTTTCTGGGAAGGTTATAGGCTATTTAGTATCCCTAAAATCCTCCCCTAAGGGGGTAAAATGGGGGTATAAAGTTTGTATGAAAGTCCTATGTTTTTAAAGTTACAGACCTGAAAATCGGCATTTAGATTATTGGTTTTAAATAATATAAACCTGTGTATTTTATTCTGAAAAATCTTCCCTTAAGGGTGGTAAAATAGGGGTTGAAAGTTTTTATGTTAAGTTTTAATTATTGTTATTATCAACTTGATATTTTGAAGATAGGTTCATTCTAGGGCTTAGATATCAGCCTAGAAAAGATTTCACGAAAATCCTCCCCTAAGGGGGTAAAATGGGGGTAGGAAGGTTATATGAAAGTTCTATGTTTTTGAAGTTACAGATATGAAAATAGGCATTTAGATTATAAATTTTAAATAATAAAAACCTGTATAAGGTGTTCTGGAAAATCTCCCCTTAAGGGTGGTAAAAAAGGGGATGAAACTTTTTATGTGAAGTTTTATTTATTGTTATTATTAACTTGAAATTTGGAAGTTAGGTTCTTTCTAGGGGGTAGGCATAAGCTAAGAAAAATTTGACGAAAATCCACCCCGAGGGGGGTAAAATGGTTTCCTTTCGACATATTATTATCATCGGACATTTAACTACAGATTGACGTGATTTTTTGCAGTTGCATTTTTTTAGTTCAGGACCTGGAAAGTGACAGGCTACTATTTTATCCCGGGGAAACAAAGGGTTCCCGTTTAAAATTTTTTAACGCGGACGAAGTCGCGGGCAACAGCTAGTATAATATATAGCCTATAGCACTCAGGGATCACGTACATATCCAACGGTGAAAGAATTTTTGAAATCGGCGCAGTAGTTCCTGAGATTAGCGCGTTCAAACAAACAAACTCTTCCGCTTTATTATATTAGTATAGATTATATTATATATATACTAATATAATAAAGCGGAAGAGTTTGTTTGTTTGAACGCGCTAATCTCTGGAAGTACCAGTCGGATTTGAAAAATTCTTTTTGTATTTGGTAGTACAATTTTCTGGGAAGGTTATAGGCTATTTAGTATCCCTAAAATCCTCCCCTAAGGGGGTAAAATGGGGGTATAAAGTTTGTATGAAAGTCCTATGTTTTTAAAGTTACAGACCTGAAAATCGGCATTTAGATTATTGGTTTTAAATAATATAAACCTGTGTATTTTATTCTGAAAAATCTTCCCTTAAGGGTGGTAAAATAGGGGTTGAAAGTTTTTATGTTAAGTTTTAATTATTGTTATTATCAACTTGATATTTTGAAGATAGGTTCATTCTAGGGCTTAGATATCAGCCTAGAAAAGATTTCACGAAAATCCTCCCCTAAGGGGGTAAAATGGGGGTAGGAAGGTTATATGAAAGTTCTATGTTTTTGAAGTTACAGATATGAAAATAGGCATTTAGATTATAAATTTTAAATAATAAAAACCTGTATAAGGTGTTCTGGAAAATCTCCCCTTAAGGGTGGTAAAAAAGGGGATGAAACTTTTTATGTGAAGTTTTATTTATTGTTATTATTAACTTGAAATTTGGAAGTTAGGTTCTTTCTAGGGGGTAGGCATAAGCTAAGAAAAATTTGACGAAAATCCACCCCGAGGGGGGTAAAATGGTTTCCTTTCGACATATTATTATCATCGGACATTTAACTACAGATTGACGTGATTTTTTGCAGTTGCATTTTTTTAGTTCAGGACCTGGAAAGTGACAGGCTACTATTTTATCCCGGGGAAACAAAGGGTTCCCGTTTAAAATTTTTTAACGCGGACGAAGTCGCGGGCAACAGCTAGTATAATATATAGCCTATAGCACTCAGGGATCACGTACATATCCAACGGTGAAAGAATTTTTGAAATCGGCGCAGTAGTTCCTGTGATTAGCGCGTTCAAACAAACAAACTCTTCCGCTTTATTATATTAGTATAGATTATATTATATAATATTATAAATGCGAAAGTTTGTACGAATGGATGTTTGTTACTCTTTAACGCCACAACTACTGAGCCAATTTGGATGAAATTTAAAACACACATAGCTTGTAACCTGGAATAACACATACGCTTTTTATCCTGGAAAAATCCACTTCCCGCGGGGTATTGAAAAAACTGAAAGTTATAGCGATCTACAGCTGCAGCTACTAGTTACTGTAGATTACTATAGTCTCCTTGTAAGTAGGTATAAAGGTTGGAAACGGGGAACGGGATCCACGATTTCTTCTGGATTTGTGAACAACTGAAATTCCCGCGGGCGAAGCCTAGTGTTTAATATTTTTAAAGAGTCACAAACGGCATCTGTTTACCACAATGCTCTACTGTCAGTCTCCGAATGTCATTAGATTCACTTTTCCAAGACTGTGATAGTGATTAGTTAGTGGTGTATTAAATTAAATTCAAGTTAAGTATTAACTTACCTGTTTGGAAACATTTGTAAACAATATCTGCAACGAAATATACCAGGTTTCGTTAAATCCTGAAAATGTACACTTCTTTGTATATACTCTGGCTCTCGTGTGTTATATTTGTTTATATTTTGTGTAACAATTAATAGGTCTTCGTCCACATGTATTGTATTTACTGGAATAGAGTTGTCGTAATCATAGTCATCTGTGACTGAATTGTTACATACATTGTTATCAGACACCTTGTTCGTTTCAATGTTACCATTCTGTATAGGTTTATCGTGAAAATTGGATTTAATTATGTCACTAATCAAATTCTGTACAGGATTATTTCTAACGTTTTTAATATTATTCATATTGTTAATGTCCTTCCGTGGATCGAGATTCTTGGAACAGGGCATTCCGTTGATCAGTTCATCGCACATATCATTAAAAACACTGTCATCAAACAAACCATCGTCTTCGAATCTCAATCTATTCTTAATAGATTCTGTTCTTTCATCGTTCTCTGTTAAATCAATAATTCCGTTATCACAATCAGAGTTTTCTTCTTTTATTGTTACATTTTTGATGTCTATTGAATCATCTAGTCTATAACTCTCTTCTTTTATAACATGATCATCTGCATCATTTTCATGCTTAATAATACTGTTTTCTGCAGAGTGTCTAATATTCTTGAAATTATAACCATCCTCTATTTTAACTACAGAATTGTATCTATCATCAATGTCATATTCATCTGGATCTTCAAATTTTATTTTACTTTTGTATTTCCTATTAACTTTTTGAGTATTGATTGCTATATCTGGATGTTTGGTTTTGTGATGGTTGTCGAGATCTTCGTGTGATGGAAAGTAATAGAGGCACATGTCGCATTGGAACCAATTTTGTTTAATAAGAGGTATGATTATATGTGATGCGTTGTGTACTATGCTATCAAATCTGAAACAATAAAATTAAAAATTAGAAAATTAAAAATAAATTAAAATTTAAAACCCCCAATTTTGGCCATTTTGTGGTGGTGCCCTATTCTACTAGTCAAGCCCTTTCATTGATACTCATATTGAGGGAGTTGTGAAAAAATATGTAATCCGCAATTTTGTGACGGCCGCCATCTTGGACAGATTTTCATCAAACAGCTAAGAACTCTGCTGACTAATTCACCTTTTAAACAAAAAAAAAACAAAATCAAAATCGGTTCATCCGTTCAGGAGCTACAATGCCACAGCCGGACACGTCAAACTTATAACACCCCATCGTTTTTGCATAGGGGATTAAAGTTGATACCTTACAATGACATTGGTACATGAAATATGAAAAGTATAGTGAATAGATGCAGACTTAACATAAAATGGCATCTATACACAGTCAATCTGGATTATGTGGTCCCGGCTGAAAATCAGCACTGTATGTTCTCATGTTTGTACAAGGCGTATAGCATTATGCTTAGTTAGAACCTTTTTATGGGTTATGTCACAAATTATGTTATATTTGAGGAGCTGGAGAACAAAACAGCATAATTTTCACCTGGTCAAAATACTTTAATCTGGTGGGTTTTGGCCTGCTGAACACGAATCAACTTATTTCTATCAAATATGGTCTGAAACTGTATCAAAATTGCATCCAAAGTTTGTTGGCTTCAAACAAGTCTTAACAGTTTTGAATAAGTTTTTTGCTTCTCCTATAAAATTTTATTTTACGTAATTACTAGCTTTTGCCCGCTCCTTCGCCCACGTAAATTTCGATTTTTCACAAATCCCGAGGGAATTGTAGATATCTGGTTTCCTTTGCCAACCTTTATACCTACTTTCAAGGAAGTTTGCAATAGTAATCTTAGATAGATTACTTACGTTATTTTAGCTGTAGATTCAGATTTCGGGTTTTTCAAAATCATGCAGGATCTGTGGATTTTTCCAGGATAAAAGTAGCCTATGTTTTAAGTCAGGGTATAATCTATCTCCATTCAAAATTTCAGCCAAATCGGTTCAGTAGTTGCGACGATATAGAGTAACAAACATCCAAACATCCACACTTTCACATTTATAATATTAGTAGGATAGTAGACGCCTTTGTTCGCCAGCTCATGGTATATTTTTAGATATAATATTGTATTCAAACTGACTTGTAATAAGATTTTACCGATAAATTGACAATGACTATGACTATTCTGGAGATTCCATTGCTTGGGGCTTTTTGAAAGCTTAGCTTAGCGTAGCTTAGTTTCAGTGCACAAGTGTTGGAAGCATTGCTGGTAATCTATCCATAAAGTATTTTTATGTGTCGCACAGCGCATAAATAAACTTTTATTTCTTTCAAATATTACATATAAGACTCCACAGACTTTCTCTATAATCTGCCTTGAAACAAATCACCCTTAGTTCAGATATGTGTATAAATCAACAAGTTTGTTATTTTTACCTATTCTTGAATTTTCTATCACAGAAGTCGCAGAGCTCATGGCCACGCCTCAACAGTGCCTTGTAGGAGTCGCGAGAGATATCCATACCAACCGCCATATTATATATGGTTGATGGTTGATTAGTCTGAAAACATTTCAAAAGAAACAAAACTTAATGCCTACTTACATTTTGATTAAAACATTATTAATTCCTAATTGAAAAGTATCTAAGCATCTTTGTTTTAGTGATTTTACGAATACCTACATTTTGATATTCCAAATACTTACACAAATAGGCAAGAGTGTTACAAATACAGAAATGTGAAAATGAATTTTAGGTGCAGTCGATAGAAGCTTTAAAGCAAGTGTAGCTCTTGACAGGACTTGACGTTATTAATTTTTTGTCAAGTGAGTGAATTAGGGCTTTGAATGCATTTGGCTAAACTTTTTCATACGTCTAGGGGGGAAACAGCTGGCCCCCCCTTGGCGACGCCCTTGCAAATAGGATCTCTATGGGTTTGTAAAATTCTATTAAGATGTTGGATCCTTCACTCCCTTGCCAACAAATCAAATTAAAAAAGATTTGGTTGGTTAGTTAAGTAGTTAAACATAAATGGAGTTATCTAATATCACTGTATATGATTTTAAAAATGCAAACAATGGAAAGTTCCTAAAAAGAAACAAGTGAAAATCCTCATTTGAATTACATTACAATTTACCTGATACTCATACAATATTTTCCAAGAAATTGAATAAAATTACATTACTTCACTAAAACTACACATGCTAACATTTAGATACAAGTTTAAATTTTTTAGTGACATTAATTATTATTTACAGAAACATTCTTTATTTTCCAATATTAAATTCGTCTTTTATTTCTTCAAAGATAAAAATCTTTTATAGTCAATGCAAAAATCACAGACAAAAAATATAGTATTCTGTGCACAGATTAATGATTAGTATCTACGATAATTCTGTGGACAAAAATGTTCAATAGTCCAATAGGTAGGTATATAGTGATCTGTGGAACTGTGATTTGGAATTGGAATACCTACATACAATAAAATAAACCACCACATAAACCACCAATAAACATTAAAAAATACGTCCCGCTGTAGCTGTACATATTACATATTAGCAGTATTATAATTTATAATTTGTGCGAGCCCTAAATCGAATTTGTGTCCTAGATTGCTATTTTCTTGAGCTGGCGACTGTTGTGCATGGTGGCTTGTTACACTATTATAGATCGACCACAATCTCATGAAAAATGGGGAAGTTAAATTTTGTAGTAAGCAACACTAGGTTAACTCGGCTGCCCTAGTGATAAACAAAGTAATTACATTCAGAACACCTTACCTAGGATCGTTTCACGAAACGAAAAATCCAGCAACTGGATTTTAAATACAAAAACAAAGTAATCAACATCCAATTACTTTGTTTTTGTGTTGTGCTTGTTGTTTACTTGGTTTTTGCATTTATATTCCGGGTTAGTGAGTGCAGTTAGACTTGCCTTTACACAAGTTTAAGAACTCTATTAAAAATATGCTCATAAAAAAAGCATATTATACAATAGGGTATTTGACTAATTTTTGGAAATTGTTTTAAATTATTCTTTATTACTTATTAAAACACACTACATTGATATTTTTCGCAGTATCTACAGTATTAAGAATTAAATCAATGATAAAGTTTAAGTTTTGAAAACCACGCCAAAAACGACATTTCTGATCACATGATACGCGTGACGTCACAAATCGCTATGCAAGTCACTTCTCTCGCTCGCTCGTTTTCGGAACTCGGTGCGTGCGACAGAGACGCTACGCAAGGCGACTGCTGTATCGTAAAGTTCTAAATTGTTATACCTACTCATTTTAATATCAATCTTATTCTTTCAAGTATAAAGTTTAGTTTCGGTTGACTTGATAAACTTCAATTATATCAACCAAGTTACGTGCTATCGAGTGAAGTCACAAATTGCTATGCAAGTCACTTCTCTCGCTCGCTCCTTTTCGGAACTCGGTGCGTGCGACAGAGACGCTACGCAAGGCGACTGCTGTATCGTAAAGTTCTAAATTGTTATACCTACTCATTTTAATATCAATCTTATTCTTTCAAGTATAAAGTTTAGTTTCGGTTGACTTGATAAACTTCAATTATATCAACCAAGTTACGTGCTATCAAGTGACATCACAAGCAATCCCAGAGCGTTCACGTTCCTGATAAAATTTCAAAAATTATTATGTTTTATTTCGTGCAAAATATCGCGTAAAATTACATAGTTTAGTTTGATTGAGTGAAATATGTCTTTTTTAGGCTATTATCTGATAAGATGACCACAATCAATAGTATATTTTCAATGTTGTCAAATACCCTATTAAAGATTATATAAAATATAAATGATAAAAAAAGCATGGAGCAATTTCTCAATGACAGGTTGCTTGGAAACAATCTAAAAAAATTTAACTCATGTCTTAAAATGAGTATTTGATTATTGGTGTTCAATTCGATGCTTTGATCATGGGTAGCCTAAGTATGTCACGCTCTCTTTAAACATTTCTGTGGTGGTGTCGTGTGGTGCGGGTTGTTACGTTCCCTCGAATATGGTTGAGCGATGCAATGGCTGGATCATGCGTCATGATCGTGAACGGGTGCCACCGTCGGAAATGGGGCTACTTTTGTCTGCCCTTCTTCACATGTGTAGAATTGTAAGCACCATTCCGAACCTGTGGTAGATTCATTTGTCGATTCGTAAGCGCTTGTGAAAGTTTATCTGAATAAAATTGAAGATTACTTATATAAATGATAAAAAGGCGTGGATTTGACTCGTTCCAGCAATGCGCGAGACGGCAATTCAATCATGTAACATAAAATTGTTATATTGATATTGTAAATTTGGAAAAGAGCAACCGCCGAGTTTCTTGCTGGTTCTTCTCGGTTGGAATGGCATTCCGAACCAGTGGTAGATTCATTTGACTATTCAAAAGTACTTGTAAAAGTTTATTTGAATAAAAAACTTTTCTATTCTATTTCTATTCTATTCTAGTTACTTTGTTTGGGCAATTTAAATTTCAGTAAACGGTTCAAGTTATTTGAAATATTAAACTGTGGTAGTTAAAAAACTACTCGACATAAAACTTTTGTTAATGCAAGAAGTCAATTTCACAAAAAATGTCAGTTGCTTTGTTTATCGCTAGGGCGGCCGTAGTGTTGCTAACCTTGGAATTTCATTTCCCTATTTTTCATGAGATTCTGGACGATCTATACCAACTTAGGGTAATTTACCCTATATTTAGAGTAAAAATAATCGAGAAGGGTAATTTTAAGGGTATGAATTTTCCTAGGGTATTTTTTGGGGTAAAACAATCAATATCAATAAAAAAATAACTGAACTATTTCGTTTCCGAACGCGCCCATTACAAATTCCGTTTTGTGAACGCACCGATTACTTTGTGTCCCTCTCTAGTCTCAAGCTTATTTTATTGTTTGCTCTTTCTTTTCGTGCGAGTGTTTTGGTTGTTTTTAATTTTTATTGTAAAAATGGCGTCATCGAGTGCTGGTGTTACGCGTTCAGGTGTAAAAAAGTATGCACAAAAATATTGCAAAGAATGGGAGTATGACCCAAATTTAAAAGGTGAGTTGAGTTTTCTTAAAGTAATAATTTAATTAATCTAATTGAGCAATTTGAGATTGTTAGTAAGTTAGTAGGTACATAATCATTAGTTAGAAGGAACTTTGTATCTTTGATTGTCTAAGGGTTGCCTGTTGCAAAATTTACCCACATTTTATGGATGGTGGTCCTAGTGATGGTGATGGACAACGATGATTGCATTTTACATACTTTTCGTGGTGTTGGTGTTAATGGTTTGTTTTTTTTCTAGATTGGATTTGTCCTGACCCCACTGGTGAAAATTATGCAAGGTGCAAATATTGTAATGTGACTTTAGCACCCCACAAGAAAGAACTTAATTATCACGCAAAGAGTAAAAAACACATGAAAGCTGTGTCATTAGATAAAGCGGCTAAGTCCTGCCAGCAATTGCCTTTTGTAAAAACAGTTTCAAAGACTAACAAAACTGCGGAATTAAAGATAGCTGCTTATATAGCTGAACATAGTGCTATTCAAAACGTAGATCATTTAGGTGAAATCCTGCCATCTTTAGATACGAAATCAGAAGTACTGGGGACGTTAAAAATACACAGAACTAAATGCAGCATGCTAATAAAAAACGTTCTTGGTCCAGTAATGATGCAAGAAATGATATCAGATGTTGGCGATGCTGCATATTCACTTATTGTTGATGAAACTACGGATATAACAACGGATAAAATTCTGTGCATTATGATCCGGTATTTTTCAAAAATTAAGCAGGATATTATAACAACTTTTTACAGATATATAAAAATATCTAAATGCGATGCAACAACCATCTATGAAACCATAAAAAATACTTTGCAAGAGGACGCCTTACGTCTTGAAATGCTGGTAGGAATTGGCCTAGATGGTACTAACGTAATGATTGGTGAACACCATTCTGTTGCAGCACTGCTGAAAAGAGACTTACCGGATATTATTATCGTTAATTGTACCTGCCATTCGTTACATTTATGTGCAGAGAAAGCTTCGGAAAGTATGCCCCGGCAACTGGAATTTTTTATTCGGGAATGCCATAACTGGTTCTCGTATAGTTCAAAACGTCTTGACGCCTACAGAGACTTATACGAAATTATGAATGAAAGTCGAGCTCCTAAAAAAATACCAGGATTTTGCGGAACACGCTGGCTAGCACGTTCTCATGCTATACGTACTTTACTCGACCAATGGGAGGAATTAAAGCTTCTTTTCATGATGGCTAAGACTGAAGACAAATGTTTCATGGCGGAAAAATTGTATGACATCATGAAATGCAGAGCTTACCATGCATATTTTACGTTCTTAGATGTTCATCTACGTCAAGTTACTAAAGTTAATTGCCTGTTTCAAAGTGACGATGTCGATCCAGCGAAACTTTTAGAAGACTTGTTAATGCTATTCAAAAGTATCCTGCAAATTATTGTCATATCATTCAAGTATTCGTCAGAATCAGTATTCAGTATTCGTCAGAATCTTGCTCTTCATTTCAAGAAATTAGAGAACAATATGAATCTGACGTTCAGTCTCTTAATGATGAAATTTCAAAATTGGAAAATTCATTGAAAAATGTTTCATATCAGTACAAGTTGTCACAAAAACAGATTGGTGAGCAAATACTGGTCGCTGATGAACTGTTAGCCCTAAGTACCTATAACATGGATCGGTTTGACTCACTGGTAAATAAATGCCAGTGTTCAGATAATGTTCCTTTAGTTGTGCCCGGGGAAAGTCAATGCACAAATCCGCAAAAAATCCATGAAAATAACAATTCTTCATTACAACCACCACAACGTAGAACATTTGTTGTGTCAGATGAGTTGGGAAAAGACTTTGGTTATCTACTTAACAACAAATTGCACCAACCGGTATTCAACTTATGTAACCCTAGGGCCCCATATGAGTATATAATTAGAAATATTAAGGAGGACTGCCTAGATAAGCACAGTACGGTTGTTTTGTTGTTAGGTAATAGTTTGCAACTACCTAAAAAGGAAATCTTGAAAAGTTTTGATTACTTAATAAACATACAAAGAAAGTCAGGTTGCAAATTTATACTCTGTGCTTTTCCCTACTCGGACAACTTGACCCCGGCACAAAATAAATATATTTACAAGCTCAACGGGCTTTTGTATAACTTAACTTATGGACATGGAGATTCTTTCCATTTATTCGATACAAATAAGTTTATTAAAAACTTTAAATTGACAAAAGATACTATGTATCTGCCTCTTAGATATAAGAAACAAATAGCTACATTAGTAGCTTACAATATACAAGATACAGCTATTTTTAGCTTGACTGACAGTACATGTTGTACAAATAATAATATTAATATACTTAGTCATAGTACTAATTTAAATATTTTGACATCAAATTCTTTGACTGACATTGGTACATGTTGTACAAATAATATTGATATAATTAGTAGTACTACTAATTCAGGTTTTTTGACATTAGATACAAATAGCTATCATTGTATTGATAGTAGTAATAAAAATTTAAACTGAACAGTAAGACAACAGATAAGCAATGTAAGATCCATCTTGTGCATCAAAATATACAAGGCTTGTCTGGCAAAGAACATGAGGTTGAACTTTTTATTAAAGAATTTAATATTGATATCTTATGCCTCACTGAGCATTGGCTTAATAAATATCAATTAATTTTACACTTACAAAATTATTCATTGTCAAGTGTGTTCTCTAGAAAGACGGCTATACGCGGGGGTTCTTTAATAATTACGCGAAACGATATTAATTACAAAGAACGTAAAGATATTGTTAGTCTTTCTCTTGAACGCATTATTGAGCTGTCTTGTGTTGAGCTGGAGCGATATATTATAGTGTGCGTGTACCGACCTCCCTCAGGTGACTTTGTTCTTTTTGAGGATGTCATGGAGGAAGCTTTAAGGCGAATATGTAGGGCATCAAAAAAAATATTAATTTGTGGAGATTTTAATATTGATATTTTGCTTCCCACTCCTGTTACCGATAGATTACTTAATCTTTTTAAAAGCTTTAATCTAGAGAATATTTTTGTCGAACCTACGCGGATAACTGCAAACTCAGCTACTTGCATTGACAACATTTTCTGTGATTGTAAAATCATTGAAAAATCAATTATCAGCAAACTAAGATCTGATCATTGCGGTCAAATGATATCCATTCCTAACAGCGAACAGAATATAACAAAAGTAATAAATTATAGGCCAATTACCACTAAAAAAGTAAGGCAATTCAAACATACTATTTCGACCACACTATCGACAATTGACCTTACGCAGGGTGGTCCGGATGAACTTTATAGCAAGTTTTTTGATGTAATAAACACTCAGTTTACTTCCATCTTTAAAATTATAGAAAAAAGATTGTTTAAAAATCTCAAATTTAGTGACTGGGCAACTGTTGGCATTTATAAAAGTAGAAACAAGTTATTTGACTTGTATGCAGAAAAACAATATAACTATACCCCTGCGTTTATTGAATATGTTAGAAATTATTCCAAATTATTTCGAAATGTTTGCATACAAGCAAAATCTCTTTACATAAAACAGAAAATCATTCACTCTGATAATAAAATAAAAGCAACGTGGGATATCATCAGTAATGAAATGGGGAAACATAAAGTGCATAATAATAAACTGGAATTAAAAATTAATAATCATATTATTGATTCTGATACAGATATTGCAAATACTTTTGAGAAGTTTTTCCAAAATGTTCCAGTTACCACGACTAGTTCCCTAAATTCCTCGCCAACAGAAGCCTATAGTATTTTAAAGGGCAATGTTTCTGAGTGCAATGTATTATTTCGATTTAAATACGTAACCCCATATGATGTTATTAAAACATTTAAGTCTTTACAACACAAAAAAACAGGAGACTTATGGGGAATATCAGTAAAAATAATCCATAATATTATTGACGTTATTGCACCATATCTTGCTGTTATTTTTAACAAATCCATAGACTCGGGATCATTTCCTGACCTAATGAAATGTAGTAAATTAATACCTCTATTTAAATCGGGAAGCAAAAGTGACCCAAATAACTACAGGCCGATCTCGATTCTACCAACTCTCAGCAAGATATTTGAGAAAATGATGCTCAACCAACTGCTTTTGCACTTTAATTTAAATAAATTACTTCACTCTGAGCAGTATGGTTTCACTAAGGGTCGTTCTACAACCGATGCGGCCGCAAGGCTGTTACGGCATATTTTCGATGCATGGGAGAAATCACAGAATGCCATTGGTATTTTCTGTGATTTGTCAAAAGCATTCGATTGCGTTGATCATGAGACTCTCTTACGAAAATTAAGCCACTATGGTATTAAAGAAACTGCACTCAGTCTTATTGCCTCTTATCTCAGTGATCGCATACAGAGAGTATGTATCAATGATGTTAAGTCGTCCGGATCAGCCTCAGTAATGGGTGTTCCCCAAGGCTCTATTCTGGGTCCATTCATGTTTCTGGTTTATATTAATGATTTACCACATTTTGTCAAAAATGCTTGCGATATTGTACTATTTGCTGACGACACGTCTTTGATTTTTAAAGTCGATAGGACTAAGGACAATTTTGACGATGTAAATAATACATTATCTCAAGTTTCACACTGGTTTACTACAAACAATCTACTTTTGAATGCAAAAAAAACCAAGTGTGTCGAGTTTCTATTGCCCAATACAAGGGTTACTAGCAAAAATTTAAAGATAAGTGGTGAGCCATTGAAAACTGAGGACACAACTGTGTTCTTGGGAATAACCCTAGATGCAAAGCTTCAATGGGGCACCCATATAGCAACACTTGCTGGCAAGCTCAGCTCTGCTGCTTACGCTGTTAGGAAGATTCGACAGATAACAGATATAGAAACTGCAAAAATTGTTTATTTTGCATATTTCCATAGTATTATGTCGTATGGACTCATACTATGGGGTAAAGCGGCTGATATTGAAAAAATTTTCGTTTTACAAAAAAGGGCAATTCGCGCAATTTATAATTTAAAACCGCGGGATTCCCTTCGAGAGAAATTTAAAGAAATAGGTATTCTTACGGTAGCTTCTCAATATATCTATAACAATATAATTTTTGTTAGGCAAAACATTCACAGTTACATTAAAAAGTGCGAATTACACGACAGGCAATTAAGAAATAGAAATAGGCTCGTGATTCCTCAGTTACGCCTCAAAAGGGTCCAAAGGTCATTTGTGGGAATGGGCGTAATGTTCTATAATAAAATTCCACAAGCAATCTTAGACTTGCCTTTACACAAGTTTAAGAACTCTATTAAAAATATGCTCATAAAAAAAGCATATTATACAATTGAAGATTATATAAATGATAAAAAAGCATGGAGCAATTTCTCAATGTCTTAAACCGAGTATTTGATTATTGGTGTTCAATTCGATGCTTTGATCATGGGTAGCCTAAGTATGTCACGCTCTCTTTAAACATTTCTGTGGTGGTGTCGTGTGGTGCGGGTTGTTACGTTCCCTCGAATATGGTTGAGCGAAGCAATGGCTGGATCATGCGTCATGCTCGTGAACGGGTGCCACCGTCGGAAATGGGGCTACTTTTGTCTGCCCTTCTTCACATGTGTAGAATTGTAAGCACCATTCCGAACCTGTGGTAGATTCATTTGTCGATTCGTAAACGCTTCCGAAAGTTTATCTGAATAAAATTATGATTACTTATATAAATGATAAAAAGGCGTGGATTTGACTCGTTCCAGCAATGCGTGAGACGGCAATTCAATCATGTACTTACCATAAAATTGTTATATTGATATTGTAAATTTGGAAAAGAGCAACCGCCGAGTTTCTTGCTGGTTCTTCTCGGTTGGAACGGCATTCCGAACCAGTGGTAGATTCATCTGACTATTCAAAAGCACTTGTAAAAGTTTATTTGAATAAAAAACTTTTCTATTCTATTCTATTCTATTCTATACCTCGGAAGCTCGAAACTGTTACGGATGGAGAATATCCATCATTTGATTTTCAGGAGCATTTGATTCATGTATCAGCAATGCATTTTGGCTACACAGTTGAAGAGGCGCTATCGAAACTAGACAGGCGAGACAAAGAGGACGTACGTGAAAGATGCAAAACCTTTCTTATTATTTTGTGCTCTGAATTACAAAAAAGGTTGCCAAAACAGATCGCATTCCTTAAATCCATGTCGAAACTATCTCCAGAAATAGCCACTTCTCAAGTGAAACCTACATTAGTTGAAATACTACAAAATATTCAACGGGCTGAAGTGTATGGTTCTAAACAAGAGATAGAAATAGAATGGAATAATTTGCAAAACAAATCTTGGGAAAATACGACGCGTTGTACTGATTTTTGGGCTGAGGTTAACCGGGACACAGATGCTGGGGGTAATAAAAGATTCCCTAACATTTCTAAATTAGCATTGTCTCTTTTATCGGCGCCTATATCTAATGCAGCTGTAGAAAGGGCCTTTTCTCTATACTCAGTCGTCAAAACCAAGCTTAGAAATAGGCTATCTCTGCCTATGATACAGAGCATAATGACTCTAAGATACAGTTTAAAAATATTTCACAAGTCTTGTGTTAACTTCACTCCTTCAAAAACAATGTTGGACAAATTTAATAATAGCATGTATGACAAAAAAGATAGTGATGCAGAGGATACTTTTATTGTTATGTGCGAATAATAAAATACCTACTAAGAATAAAATATAATGTGTTGTTTTATTTGTAAAGAACGAAAAAAATCATTTAGGGTAAATTTTTTATAAAACATAGATTCTAGGGTAAATTGAGACCAGGCCCGGGGTAAAGTGAAAACTTCACCTGGCAACACTGGCTTGTTATAAAGTTACTGGTGCCGTTTCGGTTGAAAGCTCTTGATTTTGATGAATATTGAAGATGCGGTGTTGTGTGCCCTTCTGCGAAAGTGATGCGGATAATGTCTCCGAATCGGTGGGGATTACGTTTTATGAGTGAGTGTTTTATATTCATTGACTACGAAATTGTATTGTATTTGATTAAACTGCGTCGCAACTGCCGACCGCTCTCGTGCACAGTGCAGTTCTATTACGGATTATAATAGAATAGAAAAGTTTTTTATTCAAATAAACTTTTACAAGTACTTTTGAATCGTCTATTGAATCTACCACTGGTTCGGAATGCCGTTCCAACCGAGAAGAACCAGTAAGAAACTCGGTGGTTGCTCTTTTTAAAAATAACAATATAACGATTTATGTAAGTACATGATTGAAATGCCGTCTCGCGCATTGCTGGAACGAGTTAATTCATGCTTTTTTATCGTTTATATAATATTCAATTCAATTGTATAATAAGCTTTTTTTATGAGCATACTTTTAACAGAGTTCTTAAACTTGTGTAAAGGCAAGTCTAAGATTGCTTGTGGAATTTTGTTATAGAACATTACGCCCATTCCCACAAACGACTTTCGGACCTTTACAAGTGCTTACGAATCGACAAATGAATCTACCACTGGTTCGGAATGGTGCTTACAATTCTACACATGTGAAGAAGGGCAGACAAAAGTAGCCCCATTTCCGACGGTGGCACCCGTTCACGAGCATGACGCATGGTCCAGCCATTGCTTCGCTCAACCATATTCGAGGGAACGTATAAACCCCCGGCACGTAAGTCGAGCGGTGACCTTCAAGTGCGCGCAGCTTCGTACGAGTGAGCGGGACACAATACGATTGGAGAGCCAATCAGCGCTTACGAGGGATCCGCGTGAGCTAAACAGTGCTTACGAACGAACCCCACTCCCTCCCCGCGACCCCCACACCACCCGAGATACCTCATTTTCGACTTCTGCGCATTGAAGGTCAACATTAGACTTATTTGCCATGACTTGTACATTTATTCACGTACAGCTGAAGTAGGCCTTTGCAAGGTCGCATGAGTCTTATAACTGATTATTATAATCCACAAGTTATGAAAGGCATGATGAGGTGCAAGTTACTGTTCCCAGGTTCCCCAGTGAGGAACATCACCGTGCAGCTTGGCTCAGGGCACTTGGTATACAAGACAGTCCACTCCCAGACCATGTGGTCTGCTCGCGGCATTTCCTGTATGACGACATTTGTGTAACAGAATGTGGCTCAAGGCAAATTCGCACTGGCGCTATTCCTTCAATTGTGCAGGTAAATCTTTTATAATGTCATCTTAGGTACAGTTTTTGCTAATAATTTTGAATGCCCTGAATGTAGCTGCATTTTGAAGCACACAATGCAAATTTAATGTATCGGGAATACCTATGTAGCCCCGCTGCCTATTGTTCCATGTTCAAATTTGAGCTTCATTATTGCTCAGTGGATATCTCTGCATGGTTCAGAGCATTCAAAAAGATTGGGGAAGACTATACCTACTACACTCAGCGGCACGGAATCTTGGCCACTTACAAATCTTGTAATAAATTGTGTTTTTATAATTTTATTGAATAGTTTAAGGGTAGATTATTAAAGATAAACTTTTCTTTATGACTTAAAAAGTTTTTAAAGGTTTTAGACACTTACAACACTTCTCAATATCTCTTTTTTTTAATTATTCATTAATGAAGAATTTGAACACCAATTTCGATGGAACCAAAAAATGGAAAATCCCTATTTTTTTTAAATCCTTCACACATTTCTATAGCAGGTGTTTCCTCCTCTAGCTCTGATGACTGCCAGCATTCGGTCAGACTTGCTCTGGATTCTGTTTTTGATATCAACTTGCGGCACGGCTTCCCAAGCGGCCAGCGCTGCATTTCGGAGCTCATTGAGAGTTTATAGTAGATTAGAAGCAGACGATATCTTTCTTTTAAGCATATCCCAGTTATGCTCTAGTGGGTTTAAGTCTGGGATACGAGCTGGCCACAGCAAAGTCCAAATGCCAGGCTCTTGAAGATACTCCTGCACACTTTTAGCGTCGTCGGGACGTGTGTTATCGTGCATTAAAAAAAATCTTCGTACCCTATAAACCCTGAATTGAGCATAACGTGGTCCTGGAGGATCTCTCCAATATACCGTGTGACATTTAGCTGATTATCAACGACCACTAACTCCGTACGAGCATCGGAACTCACTCCTACCCAAACCATTTTGGAGCAACCTGAAAACGCACTGTTTACGTAATGGTAATGGGTAGATACCTCTCTCCTCTTCTTCTTCACACACTTTCGCGACCATCTGGAGCTCGTAAAGTGATTCAGCACTCATCAATAAAGAGAAATTGCGTCCATTGCTCATGTGTCCAATTCGCATGCTCTCGGGCGAATTGAAAACGAGCTTCTCGATGCTCTCTGAGGAGTTCTGGGCTGCACGCTGATCTACGAGATCTTAAATTCGTTTCCTCCATTCGTATTCTGATCGTGCGCTCGCTTACAGTTATGCCTCTAACATTTTGGAGACATTGTTTAATCTCAACAGCAGTAATAAAGTGGTTTCTCAATATCTCCATGACAATGAACCTGTTGTCTCGAGCCAAAGTGCACCTTACGCCTTCATTACCTGGTCTGCGCGTGAAGCTACCAGTCTCCTGACATCGTTTCCAGGCATACTGCATGGCTGAACGTGGTACATTTAAAACCATAGCCACTTCCTGTTGAGTCAGTCTTTGGTCAATCAATACAAAAGCTTGCGCGACATGTTCTGTTGTAAATGGCATTCTTTTTTATTCTAGAGGATGTTTGAATACACAGAAACAACCACAATACTTAAAACTGGTTAGCTTTAAAATAAACTTTTGAAAACACACAAAGTTAAAACTCTGTATTGGTCCCATAAATGACCCGTTTAGCCTGAAACTCCATAAGTGGTTCGAAGGTGCACTTAATCTTAATGAATTACCCATTAGAACAAAAAATAAACATTTTTTTCACAGTCTGCACTTGAACTTTTGAATAGGATTATAAAAAATTAAATTATCACAAAATTCTAAAGTGGCCAAGATTCCGTGCCGCTAAGTGTATAAAGGGTTTAAGGGACATGTTGTTCAAAACGCGTCCCATAGATTCAGTACATGATTCTAGGTTCCCCAGTGGTGAAGTTTTTCGTCGGATTTTCCATGAAATTTACGTTTTTTTTTTACCTCTTTTTTAACTGAAT
Source organism: Melanargia galathea (assembly GCA_920104075.1). NCBI lineage: Eukaryota > Metazoa > Arthropoda > Insecta > Lepidoptera > Nymphalidae > Melanargia > Melanargia galathea. The sequence continues at coordinate 12,121,195 of OV049878.1, forward strand.
ACTGTATAAAATCATTATTACTATCTGTTTCAATGCAATTATAAATGAAAAAGTAATTATTTCATTATTTTCACTTAAAACGGTAATGTTATCAAATTTAAGATTTTCGTCGAACAGCTGATAGTGAACTAGTGTGAATACAGGTCGTTAACCTACATTCGTACGGGCCTTGAATTTATAATGAAGCTCGCGGCACAGTCAAAAGAAGTGCTGGGCGCGCGACGTCAAGTCACGACGCTTTAACTCATAAAAGTCTCATAATTATTGTGAATTTTGCGCGGAGCGTTGCGTGCCTTGTGATCGCGTTGTATGCAATACATTGCGCGTTCAAAAATGACAATATCTGAAACCAATCATTCCAGAGATAAATGATTTCAGTAATTTTACTTAGCACATTAAATGCAACCTTATCTCAAAGTTTTCATTAACATGTCACTTACACCCTGTATATATTTTTTTCTGTGCTGTATCATGCGATCAGTCTTCCAACTTTGAGCGATTATTTTCAATCCCAAATAAATCTGAATTAGTGCAACAGAAAAATGAGAGAGAAACAATCACTTAGCGTGCAGTGTGCTTAGAGATTGGTGAAAATCTGAATTAGTGCAACAGAAAAATGAGAGAGAAACAATCACTTAGCGTGCAGTGTGCTTAGAGATTGGTGAAAATCTGAATTAGTGCAACAGAAAAATGAGAGAGAAACAATCACTTAGCGTGCAGTGTGCTTAGAGATTGGTGAATTTCAGTAGATTCAGAGATAGTGCTTGAGAGCCCATTCCCTGATGATGGAGCTAATAGAGAGACATGAATTAGTGAGTAACATTTGATTTTGTCATTTGCACACATCTCGCAAGTGGCCTCCAGTCCACCACCACCACCACTACAGCCATTTAACGTCCCACTGCTAGGCACCGGCCTCATCTCTCATAGAAGAGAGGATTTAGAGCTTAGACCTGCCACATTGCTCTGATGCGTGTTGGCAGGCTTTAACCACTATTTCCACATGATAGCGATAATAACCGGGACTGACTGCTTAACATGCTCTCCAAAGCAACACACCAACTAAAAACTTCAGGCTGGCACTGAGAATTTTTTGACAGAAAAACCCAGTGCCTAACAATTATTTGCCCGACCCAGGAACTGAACCTGGGACCTCATGATCTGTAGTTGAATATGCTAACCATTAGACCAACGAGGCAGTCTGTTCTCCACTATGTATCAATAATGAATTTCTTTCAGATAACAATACAACATGTAAAATCTGTATGCCAACCTGACATTGTGAAGACTGTCTTGGAGCCAGACCACTACGATGTGTGCATAACACACTCAGACACCCACACAGACACAGAACCAGATACAACGATTGAATCAGTTGCTGTGAAAAGCGAAGAGAAGGATGACTGTATGTCAGTCGATGAAGACCGCACTGAGCAGCACACGGTAGTGACGATTGAAGACAACAATGATGCAGAGAGCTTCAACGAACACTCTGGTGCATTTAAAGAGGAACACCTATCCGATAACACCAGTCTGTCAGAAGCAATGAAAGATCATGTATTAATAACACCTTCAACGAGTAAAGAGTTTCGAGAACTAGAAACAACGGTACAGATAAAGAATGAAATAACAATTGGGTGTACAACTTGTTTGGAGGAGTTTACAGATGAAAACATGTACCTTCGGCATATATTGAAGCATTTGGAGGTAAGACAGGATTATGCACTGTTGAATGAGAAAGATTCTTGATGTTGAAAGTATATTTAACACAATGGAATCTATATTACTAATAAATAAAATTGAAGTGTCTGTCTGTAATTTCGAAATAACTACCACATATTAAGCTCATATGGTTATTTGAACGATACCATAACCGAATCACACGTTTTTAAAATTTTTGTCTGTCTGTCTGTCTGTTTGAACGGGCTAATCTTCGGAACGGCTGAACCGATTTTGACGGGACTTTCACAGACAAGTAGAGGATTAACCAAGGAGTAACATAGGCTACTTTTTTAACCGACTTTCAAAAAAGGAGTTGTGTTGAAATCGGTAAATACAGATGTTAAAAACGCCCTGATAGGTATTTTCGCTGCGCGCGACCGCGCCGCGCCACGCGCCCCTGCGCCCTGCGCCCGCCGTACGCGGTACCGCGGTACGCCGCCGCGCGGCGGGGGGCGGGTGGACCAGAAATCTACTTATCCCTCAGGATTTGTGAAAAATCGAAATTCACGCGGGCGAAGCCGCGGGCAAATGCTAGTTAAAATATAAATCAAAACTAATAAAACAAGGATTTTTTGTTTAATTCATCTATAAATGATAGAGAAATTAATTATCTAAGTTTATGTATTTTAACACAAATTCACTCGAGTGTGACGTCATCCAGATGGCTCCGAGGTATTTTCTACTTGTTTTTACCAATTTATCCGAGATGTCTGAGCCAATTTCCATGATTTTTTTTTTAATCGACAGCTGAGGATGTTTGCGAAATGGTCTCATAAAACTTTTTCGCTTCAACTCCTCAATCCTGAAGCTGCAGGGGTACTGCCCACCAGGTGCCCACCTAAACAGTGGGGATTTGGGAACTGTACACTATGAATTCATGTTGTAGGTACCAAGCTTAGACTTAGACTATACAAGCTTAGACTTAGACTATAGTCTGTATCATTGAACTCTGGGTTGCAAGTTAGCCCTTGACTGCAATCTTTTAGAAATTATAATATCTCAAATTGCCACTGCCGGGTATCGAACGTGGGACCTCCTACTTACAAAGACCACAGCGCTCACTACTACTACTTCACGCGGTGTCTCAATACACTAATACCAGCTTTGGATTTCAGGATGATCAAAACCTAGATGAATATATAATCTCGGACTACCCTCACACTTCAGGTGAGTAAAATTGGTTCTCTGATGATATTCCTCATGATATTTCGTCGAAGATTGTGATCACTTTTGATGATCCCAACGATCCCATGAATGGGCCCGACCAACAGGAGCCCGCTAGGTACTTGTAGCGGCATATCTAATGCGGAGTGCGCCTGACCTGACTATATAAATTACTAATATTATAAAGGCGAAAGTTTGTGTGTGTGTGTGTGTATGTTTGTTACTCTTTAACGCCGCAACTACTGAACCGATTTGGCTGAAATTTTGATTGGAGATAGATTATGCCCTGACTTAACACATAGGCTACTTTTTATCCTGTAAAAATCCACAGTTCCCACGGGATTTTGATAAAACCGAAATCTATAAGGTAGGTATAGCTATATAAAGTAGGTATAAAGGTTGGAAAAGGGAGTGGGAACGGGAACCGGAAATCCAGGAGTCCCTCGGGATTTGTCAAAAACCGAAATTCACGCGAGCGAAGCCGCGGGCAGAAGCTAATAAATTATGTAAACAGTGGAATGTTCCCGAAAACGTAGCGCTATTATTATACTAACTAAACACAATCTCCCGGTCGTTAATAACTTTCAATTGATCACGCTAACCGTGACGTATTCGTTCGTCTGTCCGATGTGAACAAAGTCACAAAATATTTCCTTGTCGCCTTTTGTTTTGTTTCAGTCGCCCCTCACGCGAGTGAAGAGCGTGCAACTGATACGAGCGACGAGTTGGATATATTGTGTTTCGCTCCCAATAGAATCGTCGTTGAAGACGCGAGGAACCCCCAGGACACTGGCCCCAGACCAGAGGAATCGTTGCCAGAAACGACTGGGCGAAGTGAACTTCGTACAAACGAACGAATGGACACAGAACGTGAACATTCACAGTTAGCGAAACCTGACGACCGACCGCAGTATGTCTGTGACGTTTGCCAAAAGATATTTCAACGGAAAACTTCCTTACTCACCCACATCAGGGCGCACACTAATGCAGAACCCTTCCCTTGTACGGCAAGCGAGAGCAAATTCCACCGAAACAGTCGTTCAGTGAAACATGTGAGAACTCACACTGGCGAGAAACCGTTTTCTTGTGAGTTATGCGATTATAAATGTACGAAAAATAGTAATTTAGTGAGGCACATGAGAACTCACACTGGCGAGAAACCATTGTCTTGTGAGTTATGCAAGTACAAATGTATAGAAAATTGTAAATTAGTAAGGCACATTAGAACTCACACTGGCGAGAAACCATTTTCTTGTGAGTTATGCGATTACAAATGTAAGCGAAAAGATAGTTTAGTGAATCACATGAGAACTCACACTGGGGAAAAGCCATTTCTTTGTAAGTTATGCGATTATAAATGTACAGTAAATAGTAGTTTAGTGTTCCACATGAGAACTCACACTGGGGAAAAGCCGTTTGTTTGTAAGTTATGCGATTACAAATGTAAGCAAGATAGTACTTTAGTAAGGCACATGAGAACTCACACTGGCAAGAAACCATTTTCTTGTGAGTTATGCGATTACAAATGTAAGCGAAAAGATAGTTTAGTGAATCACATGAGAACTCACACTGGGGAAAAGCCGTTTTTTTGTAAGTTATGCGATTATAAATGTACAGTAAATAGTAGTTTAGTGCTGCACATGAGAACCCACACCGGCGAAAAGCCGTTTTCTTGTGAGTTATGCGATTATAAATTTACAGTAAATAGTAGTTTAGTGAGGCACATGAGAACTCACACTGGCGAGAGGCCGTTTGCTTGCAAGTTATGCGATTATAAATGTACGCAAAATATTCATTTAGTGAGTCACATGAGAACTCACACTGGCGAGAGGCAGTTTGCTTGCAAGTTATGCGATTACAAATGTGCGCAGAATAGAAGCTTAATGAGACACATCAGAACTCACACTGGTGAGAAGCCATTATAATTATGGAAATTATGGATCCATATGTAGACATGTAATAAACAACCCTTACGAAAGGCGCTCTGCCCATACAAATATTGGGTGCCTTTATTTATTACACAGACATTTTATAGGTTAAAAATCAATGTATGAAGTATTAGAGATTGTGTACAACAGAATCGGCCACATTGATTGCCTAAAATAAATATTTTATCATTTCTCATAAGCAAAGCCATAGTACTTCTATACTTAATATAATAAAGCGGAAGAGTTTGTTTGTTTGAACGCGCTAATCTCGGAAGCTACTAGACCGATTTCAAAAATTCTTTCACCGTTGGATATGTATGTGATCCTTGAGTGCTATAGGCTATTTATATTATGTACCACGGGCGAAGCCGGGGCGGACCGCTAGTTTATGATAAATCTTTATCTATAAAAATGAATTGCTGTTCGTTAGTCTTGCTAGAACTCTGAAACCGCTTGACCGATTGTGATGAAATTTTTGTGTGTATTCGAGTAGGCCATGGATGGTTTACATTCACAATTGGAGCCGGTAGGTGGCGCTGCAGTCGGTTTCTAAGTTCAGTGCAGGACTACGCCTGCTCGTTCGTCTTCATCATGATGAATGCCGCGGTCAGCAGGACGACGCACGCGTCGACACACGCCGCGACGCGACGTGTTCAATATAAGATCAATAAGCATTTGGTCTACAGTGGCGAAAATAATGATATTTCATTTTTAGTTGAAATGTTTGTAAAACATGCGTCCCGTCCCATCCCACCTTGGTATGGCCTGTGTTATTTTTTTGCACACATTAATTGTTTCGATGTTGATATGTTATGAAGTAGGTACTTATGGCACTTAAAATTATTATAATAGTGCTTTATTAACTAACAAATAGGTACAAACTTTCGCCTTTATAAATATAATAATCCTTTGAAGCCACAGCCTTTTTACCCGACTACGGTAAAGCCAAAAGGAAGGGTTATAATTTTAGCAGTCTATGTATGTATGTATGTTTGTATCCAATTTTTGTATCAGATTCTGCTTGTTCAACCGTAGCGCCTGAACTACTTGGCCGATTTTGATGAATGAGGTGTCAATTGATTCGTTGTTATGGTCTGGGTGACATAAGCTACATTTTATATACGAAAAATCGAGAAAAAACTCTGTGACTGGACAAGTTGAGCCATGGAACGCGGCCTAGTGTGAGTTCAAGGAACCTGCGGTTCCTTTTATCATACAATTATTTAATAAAATGATAAGAACACAAAACACATTGTTTTTATTTTCAAATTGATTACTCACATAATAATGTAAACCTAAAAAAAATATCGATAGTAATTATCGATGTATCGGCGTAATAGACCGATATTTATAAATTATAGATATATTGATATCGACTTCATTCGATATAAGAGCGGGGCCGCACTGCGAAAATTATTCGCGCGGTTTATATTCCGCATTTTAATATATTTTTTTCGCGAATTTTAAATCGTATGTGCTTGCAGCAAAGCCGCTTGCAGCTTCATACATTCCCATATGTCACAGAATTTTGCGAAAAAATTCGCGCGAATTTTCGCAGTGTGGCCTAGGCCTAATAATAAATCGATATTTTTATAAATATTGAATTCCTACCATGAAAATGATTCCTACAGTATTGCTGTCTCACTTCGACGAATAATGGCGTCCCTTTCACTCGCTATACCATAGAGTATCTTTCATTTCTTCTTCTTCTTCTTCGGTGTATGGCTCCGCGCGTGGAGCGATTGAGCCAGTATCAAGTGACCATAGATTATATACAAGTGACTTTTATTTTTATTTTATTTTTTAAAACTGAGGAAACTTATTTACATATGAAAATCTTTTTAGGTAATTATCGAAATTTTGGAAGGATCAGGAAAGGAAAGAAATTGAATATATATAATATTTACAACAAGATAATTTACAATTAATAAACAAGAATATATATAATATTTACAACTTAATATCATTTAAGAGTATGTATGAGGAAAAAAGTTTATATATACGGGGATCATCAGAGGACAAGAGGATGTCAACGGAAGTAGGAAGAGGGATGAGACATTGAATAAGACCCTGGTAAAAGGAATGCTGGTTATATTTTGGGCATGATAAAAAAATATGGTTCAGGTCACCCACCCCACCACATTCGCACAAATCACTGTTCACAATTCCAAAGGAGATGTTTCAAATCTGGCTAAGTCTTGTACAGTACCTTACAAATTCAGAAAAATCTGTTGTTCTCGGGAAAAATAAAATGATTGAGTTAAAACTAATACTTTAGTTGTACGAAAATATTTTTTATTCATTAATTATAGATCGATTTTCAATATGGCATCGCTGGCGTCGTATGGTTTGACGTAAACTGACAGCTTGTCACTTCAAATAACAATTGTCATTGTGATTGACATTCTGTCAGTCAATGGTGGACTGGTGGTCAATTATTGCAATCGATTTCTTTAAGCTTTCGTTCTTGTGTACTTCGCTGTTTGATTTTTGATTTCTTTTCAACAACTTCGCTTTCGTTTTCTGGGGTTTGGGCCGTTTTGCTCATCTGTTTACCTGGCTTTCGTTTTTGGACTGTTACTCATACCATCTGTTGACCCGGCGTTGTGCTACACGGACTTCGATTTTGCTTAGCGATTTGGACGGTGTTGATACGATCTAATGACATTTCTGTCAAAGTCAAATGTCAAATCGAAATGAAGGACATTTTACCGCCATGATTAATTTTTATTACGTGTTGCAATTCTAAGCAGAAATACTTGTTTTGTACAACCAAACAAAACCATTTTATGGAAAATATATAGTTAAAAACTGTTCAATGTTTTCTGGACTATTTCGAAGTATACTGTACCAAGTCCTAGCCAAGGCCTCATACAGTGATGAAACATCTCCTTTCGCCAGTTGAACAGGAGAACAAACGTGGCCCAAACGCATACGCGTCAAGATACACGTCACTCTCCTGCTCAACTTTAAACTTGAGAACCATGGCTTAGACGGAATAGAATTTTGAATCCTAGCAAATGCTTTACCCTTTGACTGGCTAGAAATCGACCAAGCCACTCTCCAAGATTCCTGAAGGGAATGTTTTGGCAGTGCACACAAATCATAGGTACAGTTACAATAGTCTGCCATATCTCCGCATGAAATAGCTTCGTTAGCAAGCTGATCAGCGCGTTCGTTTCCCGAAATGCCAGAGTGACCTGGTACCCAGGAAAACACCACTGTATAGCCTTTTTCATAACATGTAAGTAGGCGGTTTCTAATTTTTAAAATAATATGGCTAATCTGAGACTTGAATGGAAAACTAGACAAAGCTTGCAGAGCACTCATAGAATCCGTGAATATAATGGATTTCTTCAGTTTGGCAAGAAGAATGTATTCCACAGATTTAAGCAGACCAAGGCATTCGCCAGTAAATACAGACGATTCAGGCGGAAGTTTTATTTTTTGGACAATATTATACTGGCAATGAACGATTCCAACCCCAACTATACCATCCGGTGAATGCTTAGAAGCGTCACTATATATGTAATGAAAATCGGAAAATTCATTCTCTTTTAATATGTTCACATACTGAGGAGCTTCCAATTGGTTTCTTGGAATATCTGAATTGATTCTAACATCTGGAGAGATTATTAATGCATTATATTTAGTATCGAAAATAGGATAACAATATGAACTATAAATCGGCGCTTTTATGGAGCAAAATACTCGATAGCTTTTGATAAGACATGGGGGGGATTTATGGGACCAGTACGAACAAGTGCCTATAGATTCCAAAAGGAGTTGAAGTTTACCACGTAAAGGATGATGTGAAAATTGCATAGCTTTAAATAGATACCTATCGGATAAAAATTGACGTCTTAAACATAGAGGTGGATCAACGCACTCTATTTGCATAGCATTAATAGGGCTAGATTTCATGGCTCCAAGGATGATCCTTAAAGCTTTCGCCTGCACACCATCTAATTTTCTAAGAGCAATGGCACTACAGGGCTCTAGAATAAAAGTGGCGTAATCTAATAAGCTACGAATAAGGGCATTGTAAATAAGACGCAAAGAAAAAGAATGGGCACCCCACCAGACCCCGGTAAGACACCTGATCATATTTAAATTTCTTTCACATCTAGCTACAATGTAGTCACAGTGAGATACTCCAGTAAGTTTAGAGTCTAAAATAACTCCCAAGAATTTTGCTTCAGACTTTACGGGGATAGGATTATTCCTATAACGAACGTTGAAATCGGGAGTGTTTCTCCTTCTAGAAAAAGGAACCACAGTGCTTTTACTAACAGACAATTCCAGTCCATTGGCATCTAACCAGTCATTTAGGTTATTAAGGGAAGTAGTTAAGAGGTTACTAGCATTTTCTATAGAATTTTCCGAGATGTATAAGACAAGGTCATCGGCATATTGTAAAATATTTACATCTGAGTTTAAAGATGTCTCTAAATCATAGGTATATACATTGTACAGTAATGGACTAAGCACAGATCCCTGGGGAAGGCCTCTCCATGCAAGCCTTGAAAGTTGAGCACCATTTGGCAGGTCTAATTTAATACACCTCTCCGAAAGCATATTGATGATAAATGTAATTAATAATTGGGGTACATGAAGGTCATGTAGTTTTTTATGCATTACAGAGATCAGCACATTATCATACGCTGAGCTGATATCAAGAAAGGCCGCAAGGACCGACTCATTATTCGAAAAAGCCAACCGAATATCCGAAATGAAAATACTAATATTGTCTATGGTACTATGACCTTTTCTGAACCCCAGCTGATTAGCTGTCAAAATTTTGTTATTTTCGATGAAAAATTCTAACCTATTTTTAACAAGATGCTCAGCTGTTTTGGCAAGGATATAAGATAGGGCTATTGGACGAAAAGAAGAAACATCAGAGGCTGGTTTGTTTGGTTTTAATATGGGAATTATGGCTTGGGTTTTCCAAGAAGAGGGAATATTACCAGAAAACACAATGGCATTAATAATACTCAAATAATAATTCAAAGAATAGTCACTGCATTTTATTAGGAAAGAGTATGTAATGCCATCTTCGCCTGGTGATGAGTCTTTTACATAAGACAACACCCCTTTTAGTTCAGAAAAAGAAAAGGGGGCATTAAGGTTTGTATAACTACAAGCTACAGAGTAAGGAATACAGCACTGGACGTTATTGCGATCAGGAGCAGATGAAGGAGCCAGCTTGTCCATGAATTGGTTGGCTAGCTCAATAGGTAATGCACCAGATGAAGATGAATAGAAAGCCGATTTAAATCTTCTAATATTTATCCAAACTACTGATGGGCAAATATCTGGACTTATGGACTCACAAAATCGTCTCCAACCCTCAAATTTCTTTTTTTTGAGGAGCTTGCGAGTGGAACGAGCAATTTGGGTATAAACTTCGAAATTCTCTACAGTCATCATGGAACAATATTTTCTCTCAGCCTCTTTCCGTTGCTTAATGGCTATAGTGCACTCATGATCCCACCAAGGAGGAAAAGGAATTTTACCCGGTCTAGCACCTCTTAATGGAAATAAAGCGTTAGCAGCATCAATCAGAATTTTAGTAAACTCATCAGCACATATTGTTTCATTACCACTGTTAACAATAGGAAGGCTAGATAGCTTTTGATCAACATAATGTTTAAATGTACTCCAGTCATCTGGTAGCTTATGTTTTAATTTAGAACTGTGTTGTAGGTTAGAAGAAGGGCAAGAGATAGGTAAACTAAGAATAATTGGTAAATGATCACTGCCATAAGAATGATCAAGTACACTCCAGGTTATCAGAGCAGCCAAATTCGGAGAGCAAAGTGACAAGTCAGGAGCACTAAGGCATTCACCGGGACCGGTTCGTCGAGTTGGAGTGCCATTGTTCAATATACATACATTTTGAGAGTCTAAAATATCCACCATCAATTCACCATAATAACTAGTGCTAGAACTGCCCCATGACTGATTTTGACAGTTGAAATCCCCAAGTACTAAAAATGGGCTAGGGAAAGTAGTAAGTAATTGATTAAACTCATTATATAAAGAATAAGATGGGTGAGGTATATACACAGAAATAATACAAATTTTATATACAATCACAGCAATGGCATTAATGCCATCACTGAGAGGAGGGAGTGAAAAAATTTTATAGGAGAAAGCTTTATTAATGAGTATGGCCACTCCACCATACCCATCAAGTCTATCATTTCTCACAGTAACAAAACCAGAGATCCTGAAAGAAAACTCTGGTTTTAACCATGTCTCAGAGAGACACATAGCCATAGGCTTAAATTTATTTAGTAAGTAAATAATATCAGTTTTTTTGCTTATGGCACTCCTACAGTTCCACTGAAGGATTTTGTGGTCCATAATTAAAGTGTTGGTTTAAAGTTGTCAATAATGAGTTGGCGACGTTGGACGGTAAAGAGTTAGTACTAGATAATGAATAATTAGAATTAGAAAGTAATTTAATAAGTTCCAAAATTAATTCTGCAATAGATTGTTGAGGGATTGTATTTGATCTCTGTTTCAACACATAACCATCTGGCAATTGCGAATTATGATTATTATATTCATTGTTAATTGATTCATGCATGGTGCGGTCATACCCTCCAGTTTGTTTAGGAGGAACACGACGTTGAACAAACACAGTTTCTTTATAAGAACTGTTTGGTTTAGCAGGTACCTGTGAATTAAAGTTTGATGTAGCATGATTTTCATTTCTAAATTGGAGAGGAGAGGAAGCTATTACATCAGCATAAGATTTTGAAGCTGGGGGGTGGATTTTAGCCGCCTCTGCATATGAGATGCAGCTCTGGGCCATTGAAATTTTAATTTTTTGCTGTCTGGAGAATTCTGGGCAAAGCTTACTAGTGGCAAAGTGGCGACCAGAGCAGTGGAGACAACAAGCGTTTTCAGAAACAACGGAACAAGTGTCTGAGGGGTGTTCATCCCCGCATTTAAAGCAACGAGGCTTTGATCTGCACAAAATTTTAGTATGACCAAATTTGCAGCAATTGTAGCACTGGATAGTAGGAAAGATATATAATTCAACGGGGAGAGATGTATACCACAAGAACACCCTTTTAGGTAATATTTGACCGTCAAATGTCAACACAACCATATTGGTATTAGAAAATAAAGTTGCATCAGTACCTTCAGTTATATTTTTTCTTTTGATGCGCCTTACCTTAATTATTGGACCACATCCTATAGGCAACGTGATGCCTTCCAGGATCTCTTCCTCAGTCAATTCTTGGGGAACACCTTTGACTATGCCTACTCGAGTAACTGTGAAGCTGGGAATGAAAACTTTGTAAGAGAGTCCAGCTATTACAGAGCTCTCCGTAAACAAATTAGCATCCTGATAGTTGGTGAAAGCCATGGACACTCTATTCCTGCCTATCCGTTTTAGACTGCCATTAACAATATTTTTAATATTATATTTTTTTAAGTCTTTGCCAAACTGTATGGGGTGTAAAGTAATAGGGTCATTAGGGGATGTGGTTACTCTTTGTATGTGAACAGTGAATGGGCCTGAATCAGTGCTAACATACTTCCTAGCAATTTGAGTTTGAGGTTGTGGGTGACCTGAAGAGTTGGGTTGTGTAATAGTGGCACCAGTATTAACTTGTGCTACAGGACTTCTAGGTGGTAACATTGTTTTTTCACCATCATCTAATAGCATGGGAATTAATTTCTCATCAGAGTCATCGCAATTACATCCTTGGGCATACAATTTCCCATCTTTACTTTTTCTTTTTTTGTTGCAATGACGACATCTCTTACGTGGTCTAACTCGTTTCCTTTCTGAGAGAGGAATAAATCCATCCTCAGTGTCCAATGAGGAATCGTCAATTATAATATTATGTGCTACAGGTGGTCCAGGGCCAGGCCCCGGGCCACCTGGGTCGTCCGGGGGATCAACCCCCATAGAAAAAAAAACTTACCAGATCCCGAGATATGTATGTACACTATTTACAAATAAATAATATAAATATTATAACACTAGACTACCTACTATAAACTAAAAACCTCTACTGATCCACTTATTTCACAAATAAATAAACAAAAGCCAAAAAAATTACTCCCGCCAAGTTAAGTTTCCCGCGCTTTCCCGTATCTTTCATTTAGTTATTGAATAAAAATATTTTTGTTTTTTATTAATCTTTATTTATGATTATGTTGCTAAGATATTGTAATAAGTATATACTCTATTATGTTGTTGTCACGAGGGTGTGAAAAGTAGAGTATTTAACGCAAGAGTACTGTTGTTGATTCTATATGGAACACCCTCGGAATTCTCGGGAGTTATTCTAAAATCCCTCGTTCCCGCCTGAGATTTATCCCGGCACCCGTGACATAATACATTGCATTAGGTACCTACCCCTATGTTGAATAATTTAAGAGCTTTGGCCGTCCCCGAAGGATTAACAAAAACAATAAATTTCATTTTAATGTAACTACATTATGTACTACATGACTCACAATGTTTGACTCGTTACTAAAACTACCTACCTATTTACACAGTTCTGCGCACGTCACGGAGTGTTCGTTTCCATAGAGATAATAATAATAATAATAATTTATTATTATTATCTCTATGTTCGTTTCGCAGTCTGTGAATTTTTGTTTTTGGTCTGCTACGGCCTACGACTTTGACATTTTGAATTTGCCATTGTATTTTTTGCATGGAGATAGACTAATATTATTATTATTATCTCTATGATTTTTTGTGGTCTTTGTTTGCGATTCATTTTGCCATCAAAGAGCAAAAATCTTAAATAAAATCACTACTTTTGACACAAATGACAAAATACAATTACTCCAAAGCTAAGATAAAGTATAAGTACCTCCTCTTAGCTCCAAAGAGACTTTTGCCATCTTGATTGAGTGGACGCATTGAATTATTATCTCTATGAGTGGACGCTACAGTGGTATTCATCTGAACCATGAACTCCGAAGTGAATTATAAATATAAACCATTGAAGATGCGGTGCTGCGTGCCCTTCTGCAGAACCACTGCGGAGATCGTGTCCGAGTGCGAGGAGATTGCGTTTCACGAGTGAGTGTTCCATTGTTTCCGCGCACTACTGCAACTGTAGCGGGCCGGGGCGGCGCGCGCGTCGTGACGCCGCCATCTCAAGCCCGCTGCCCGTCTTCATGGCACATCGTCCGTTCCTTGCTGCGTCACTTGGCAGGGGCTAACTACATCCGAAAACAACTGATGTGCGTGCTTTAGAATCGTTTCGCAGGAGGGGGGTTCCCGCAGTGTATGTGTACACCATTAAAAAAAAAAAACAGGCAAGTGTGACCTGAGACTCGCAGTATTAGGGTTTCGCACGTATAACCTACAAAACTATTATACACTATAAATATACAATATAATTTGGTAATTAAATATCAAAATTCCAAATTCCTGACTGTTCACTATTCTTGCCACTGAGCTATATTTTCTCATTTGTACTCTAGAGGATCTGAATAGAGAAATTTGTGATTTGTATAACAAGTTGCACTTAACAAAACCTCTGTGTTAAAGTGCATCCTGTAATTTCCAGGTTCCCCGATGAAGCGCCTCTCCATGCCGCTTGGCTCAGAGCCCTCGGCAAAGAAGACACTCTCCTGCCAGACCCTGCCGTGGTCTGCTCGCAACATTTCCTCAACGATGACATTTATGAAACAGAAAGTGGCTCAAGGCGAATTCGGACTGGCGCTATCCCCTCAACAGTGCAGGTGCTACTTCATAATGCTTGTAGTTTTAGTTCGTAGTCAAAGCAAAGTTAGTTTAATGACAAAGAACCATGAACATAGATTGCTCTAAAGGCCAATAGTTCTAATCACTTAACCTAAATCATATTGTGAGATCGTGATAACTAAAAAAACCTGGCTGAGTTTGTTGTGGGTTCTTGTCAGACCAGAGCACAAGAGCAGAGAGCTTTATTTTGTGATTATAACCAGGACCAACAGCTTAATGTGTTCTTGAGAAATAAGAAACAAAACTTCACAGTCTGTCTTCCTTCCAGTTACAGACTCAGATTAATGTTGCTTAACCAGCATAATTGATGGATATGTACTCTCAGCACTAGCCCATCACTTTTCTCGAATGGTGGAGGCTTGTTGCAGTACATTTTTCAAGGTGGAAATGCTCACACTGGACACTTTGCGCAGGTCTGCATGATGTGCTTCGACACTCACAGCAAGCTGTTTCCAATGAGTAAATACAAGTTGGAAGAAGCATATGAACGCTTGGTGGGACATCCTGTAAGTTGAACATTTATATCTTGATGTTTGATTATAAGTTCACCTCTATCAGTAGTAAGGTGTTTAATTGTATTTGTTTTATATTATGTATAAAATAATCAATATGAATCCGACTGAGCAGCATATTGCCACTTAAAACTTTATTGACAAGCAAAGCAAACAAGTATCCTATAACTAAACACAAACCTTTCACATTTCACTGGCAATACAGTATATTAATGTAACTGTTTTAGGATATTATGACTATTAAATTCAAACAGCTGTTGTCATATCGACCACCATCTTGAACGTCACCATTTCATGTAATGTCTGCGCACATATAGTGATGTCGTAGTTTGAGGAGAACACACTTGTATTATACTGGCTGATGTGTCGTTGCAGGTGTGTGCTCAAGGAAACCTGAGACGAGCAGTCTGTGTACAATGTGCCCAGAGGTTGGTGAACTTTAGCAAGTTCAGAGACAAGAGCTTGAGGGCCCGTGCCCTGATGATGGAGCTGGTTAGGAAACACAAACTGGTGAGTATCTCAGGGTTTAAACTGTTGTGAGTGATGTCCTGTGCAGTAATAACCTAGTGGTTAAGACTTTGGGCTCCCTTTTGGAGGAAGGAGTTATATCCCCAGCACACACCTCTAACTCTTTGCAGTTATGTGCATTTTAAGCAATTAAATATCACTTGCTGAATGGTGTAGAAAAACATTGTAAGGAAACCAGCATGCCTGAGAGTTCTGAGTTCTGAGTTCTGGGAGTGTGAAGTCTACTGATCCACACTCAGCCAGTGTGGTGGTCTACGACCTAAACCTTTCCCACTCTGAGAGGAGAACTGTGACCCGTAGTGGGCTGGTAATGGGTTGATCATGGTGATGATGTTGAGCGTCTAAATTATATTTTGTTCGTTAGGTGGTCAGATAACAGATTATCCTCAACGCATCAACTCGTTCCAGATAACAATACGCCATGTCAAATCGATAAGCCGCGCGAAGCACCAACTGGAGTCCGGCATCGTGAAGACAGTCCTGGAGCCTGACCGCTGCGACGTGCACATAGCGCACTGTGACGCAGGCAGACCGACAGCACCGGGCGCCGCTGCAGTGGCAGTGAACAGTGCACTCGACACGGCGGCGAACAGTGCAGACGACAGCACTGACAGCTGCAGTGAACACCTGCTCAGTGAAGATTACTCCTCCGATGACAGCATAGCGTTGGAAGCGCGACTACTGGACGACGCCCTTCGCGATGCTCTCGAGAAGAGACGACTTAACAACACCACTGGGACCCCGCAGAGTGCGCCTCGCACCATGGCGGTGACGAGTGAGCACGGCGAGCCGGCACAGGAGCTGATGCAGTGCGAGAGTGCGCCCCGCACCATGGCGGTGAACAGTGAGCACAGCGAGCCGGTACAGAAGCTGATGCAGTGCGAGAGTGTGCCCCGCACCAATGCGGTGAAGAGTGAGCACGGCGAGCCGGCACAGGAGCTGATGCAGTGCGAGAGTGTGCCCCGCACCAATGCGGTGAAGAGTGAGCACGGCGAGCCGGCACAGGAGCTGATGCAGTGCGAGAGTGCGCCTCGCTCCATGGCGGTGAAGAGTGAGCACGGCGAGCCGGCACAGGAGCTGATGCAGTGCGAGAGTGCGCCCTGCAGTGCTACGCTCTGTTGCGAGTTGCTCCACGAACACGAATACTACGACAGGTGAGTGCGACACAAAAATAAAGTCCCGCCGCGTCTGTTCGCGATCAACTCAAAAATTACTGAACGGATTTTCATACAGGTTTCACTATAGATAGAGTTATTCACGAGAAAGGATTTATAGTGCCTGGAAGCTTTCATCGAATAAAAATGAATTTTGAAAGTTTTTATGTTTGTTCCCTATGCATTGCTGAACCATACTTCACAGTTGGCGCCCGGCGCCTCCGCTTTATTGTCTACTTTACGCACTCGTGATGTAAACGATGTTATATCCTTGCAGGCAGATACACGAGCCGAAGTCGTCGGAACACTGCGACCGGGATTTGGGTGAGACATATTACTTTTCATGTGTTTTTGTGTTTGATCGACTTCAAAAAAAGCAGATTGTCGATCAACATTTGGAGCATTATGATATCCATAATAATAATTACCGGTCAATGTGATTTTATCACATACACTTCGTGTGTCGGTCAGTGTTAACAATTTCCGGTCGTTAATAACTTTCAATTGATCACACTAACTGTGACATATTCCTTCGTCTGTCCGATGTGAACAAAGTCACAAAATATTTCCTTGTCGCCTTTTGTTTTGTTTCAGTCGCTCCTCACGCGAGTGAAGAGCGTGCAACTGATACGAGCGACGAGTTGGATATATTGTGTTTCGCTCCTAATAGAATCGTCGTTGAAGACGCGAGGAACCCCCAGGACACTGGCCCCAGACCAGAGGAATCGTTGCCAGAAACGACTGGGCGAAGTGAACTTCGTACAAACGAACGAATGGACACAGAACGTGAACATTCACAGTTAGCGAAACCTGACGACCGACCGCAGTATGTCTGTGACGTTTGCCAAAAGATATTTCAACGGAAAACTTCCTTACTCACCCACATCAGAGCGCACACTAATGCAGAACCCTTCCCTTGTACGGCAAGCGAGAGCAAATTCCACCGAAACAGTCGTTCAGTGAAACATGTGAGAACTCACACTGGCGAAAAGCGATTTGCTTGTGAGTTATGCGATTACAAATCTACGCAAAATTGTAATTTAGTGAGGCACATGAGAACTCACACTGGCGAGAAACCGTTTTCTTGTGAGTTATGCGATTATAAATGTACAGTAAATAGTAAATTAGTGATTCACATGCGAACTCATACTGGCGAGAAACCGTTTACTTGTGAGTTATGCGATTATAAATGTACAGTAAATAGTTATTTACTGAATCACATGAGAACTCACACTGGCGAGAAGCCGTTTGCTTGCAAGTTATGCGATTATAAATGTACGCAAAATAGTATTTTAGTGAGTCACATGAGAACTCACACTGGCGAGAAACCGTTTGTTTGCAATTTATGCAATTATAAAAGTACAGTAAATAGTAATTTAGTGAATCACATGCGAACTCACACTGACGAGAAACCGTTTTCTTGTGAGTTATGCGATTATAAATGTACGCAAAATAGTATTTTAGTGAGTCACATGAGAACTCACACTGGCGAAAAACCGTTTGTTTGCAATTTATGCAATTATAAATGTACAGTAAATAGTGATTTACTGAAACACATGAGAACTCATACTGGCGAGAAACCGTTTGCTTGCAAGTTATG
This sequence comes from Melanargia galathea, assembly GCA_920104075.1. Lineage (NCBI taxonomy): Eukaryota > Metazoa > Arthropoda > Insecta > Lepidoptera > Nymphalidae > Melanargia > Melanargia galathea. The sequence goes on from OV049878.1 coordinate 12,139,560, forward strand.
CAATTATAAATGTACACAAAATGGTAATTTAGTGAGGCATATGAGAACTCACACTGGGGAAAAGCCGGTTGTTTGTAAGTTATGCGATTACAAATGTAAGCAACATAGTACTTTAGTGAGGCACATGAGAACTCACACTGGCGAAAAGCCGTTTGTTTGTAATTTATGCAATTATAAATGTGCAGTAAGTGGTAATTTATTGAGGCACATGAGAACCCACACCGGCGAAAAGCCGTTTGTTTGTAAGTTATGCAATTATAAATGTACAGTAAAAAGTAGTTTAGTGGTGCACATGAGAACTCACACCGGCGAAAAGCCGTTTGTTTGTAAGTTATGCAATTATAAATGTACGCAGAATGGTAATTTAGTAGTGCACATGAGAACTCACACTGGTGAGAAGCCATTATAATTATGGAAGTTATCATGTTTTTAGTGCAGCGATCCATATGTAGACATGTAAGAAACAACCATTAGACCTAATTCAGACGAGAGATTTTTTAACGGACGTTAAAAAAGCCTCTAAATGGAACAAATTTATTCCCAAGGTTGTGTTCACACGTCAGCTTTTTTAACGCGACGCAATTTTATCGCGCAGTGTTCTATTCTTAGCGCTCGGCGTTGGGCGTTAATAGACCATACGAAACTTCTTACTATTATTCAGACGAGCGTTAAAAAAGCGCCAACGCCGGGTTTTAACGCGACGCTTTTTTTACGCCCGTACGAATTAGGACTTACAAAAGACTGCCCATACGAACATTGGGTGCCTTTATTTATTACACAGACATTTTATAGGTTAATAATCTATGTATGAAGCATATTGATTGCCTAAAATAAATATTTTATCATTTCTCATAAGCATTATCAAAACATTTTTTGATAAATCTTCTTTATACAGTAAAAGCTCTTTATTCGCGGGGGATACGTTCCATAAATATGCCGCGAATAAAGAAACCGGGAATATGAAATGGTAATTTATATGGGATTATAGGGGATATGTTCCTAGGCAAATCAATTTAATTGAAGTTTTTGACCATATTGATTAATTATTGTCTTCAGGTTCAGGAAATGGTTTAAAGAATTTTGTAATTTTTTTGCTTGGCAATTCAGATTTAGCATAGCATAGAATAGATAGCAGTGGCATTAGCAATTTGTCTCTTATAAATAATACTTCGTTCTGGACGGATCAATTTTCATAAAGAAATCGATAGCATAATATTTTAACAACATATACCGTTGTACCGTTATACCGATATACCGTTCAGATCCGCGAATAACGAAATTTTTCGCCGCGAATACAGGATTTGGGTCGCAAATTTTTAATCCGCGAATAGTGAAACCGCGAATGAAGGAAGCGCGAAGCTTTTACTGTATATAAAAATGAATTGGTGTTCGTTAGTCTTTATAGAACTCTGAAACCGCTTGACCGATTGTGATGAAATTTTTTGTGTGTATTTGAGTAGGCCATGGATGGTTTACATTCGCGATTGGAGCCGGTAGGTGGCGCTGCAGTCGGTTTCTGAGTTCAGTGCAAGACTACGCCTGCTCGTTCGTCATCATCATGATGAATGCCGCGGTCAGCAGGACGACGCACGCGTCGACACACGCCGCGACGTGTTCAATATAAAATCAATAAGCATTTGGTCTACAGTGGCGAAAATAATGATATTTCATTTTTAGTTGAAATGTTTGTAACACATGTACCGTCCCACCTTGGTATTGCCTATGTTATTTTTTTGCACACATTAATTGTTTCGATATTGATATGTTATGAAGTACTTATGGCACTTAAAATTATTATAATAGTGCTTTATTAACTAACAAATAGGTACAAACTTTCGCCTTTATAAATATAATCCTTTGAAGCCACAGCCTTTTTACCCGACTACGGTAAAGCCAAAAGGAAGGGTTATAATTTTAGCAGTCTATGTATGTATGTATGTTTGTATCCAATTTTTGTATCAGATTCTGCTTGTTCAACCGTAGCGCCTGAACTACTTGGCCGATTTTGATGAATGAGGTGTCAATTGATTCGTTGTTATGGTCTGGGTGACATAAGCTACATTTTATATACGAAAAATCGAGAAAAATCTCTGTGACTGGACAAATTGAGCCACGGAACGCGGCCTAGTGTGAGTTCAAGGAACCTGCGGTTCCTTTTATTATACAACTAGCGGTCCGCCTCGGCTTCGCCCGTGGTACATATAGCACTCAAGGATCACTTACATATCCAACAGTGAAAGAATTTTTGAAATCGGTCCAGTAGTTCCTGAGATTAGCGCGTTCAAACAAACAAACTCTTCCGCTTTATTATAATTTACTAGTTGTTGCCCGCGACTTCGTTCGCGTTAAATTTTTTTAAACGGGATAAAATAGTAGCCTGTCACTTTCCAGATCCTCAACTAAAAAAATGTAAAAAATCACGTCAATCTGTGATTAAATGTCCGATAATAATAATATGTCGAAAGTAAACCATTTTACCATTTGGGATTGGGTGGATTTTCGTCAAATTTTTCTTAGCTGATGCTTACCCTCTAGAAAGAACCTAACTTCCAAATTTCAAGTTAATAATAACAATAACTAAAACTTCACTTAAAAAGTTTCATCCCCTTTTTTACCACCCTTGAGGGGAGATTTTCCAGAACAACTTACACAGATTTTTATTATTTGAAATTTATAATCTAAATGCCTATTTTCATACCTGTAACTTCAAAAACATAGAACTTTCATATAACCTTCCTACCCCCATTTTACCCCCTTGGGGGAGGATTTTCGTGAAATCTTTTCTAGGCTGATATCTAAGCCTTAGAATGAACCTACCTTCCAAATTTCAAGTTGATAATAACAATAATTAAAACTTAACATAAAAACTTTCAACCCCTATTTTACCACCCTTAAGGGAAGATTTTTCAAATTAAAATATACAGTTTTATATTATTTAAAACTAATAATCTAAATGCCAATTTTCAGGTCTGTAACTTAAAAAACATAGAACTTTCATACAAAGTTGCTACCCCCATTTTACCCCCTTAGGGGAAGATTTTAGGAATACTATAACCTTCCCGGAAAATTGTACTGCCAAATGCAAAAAGAATTTTTCAAATCCGACCGGTACTTCCAGAGATTAGCGCGTTCAAACAAACAAACTCTTCCGCTTTATTATTAGGGTTCCGTAGTAAACAAGGAACCCTTATAGTTTCGCCATGTCCGTCCGTCTGTCCGTCTGTCCGTCCGTCCTCGGTTAATCTCAGAGACTATTAGTGCTAGAAATCCGTAATTTGGCATGAGTATAAATATTAATCACGCCGACAAAGTGGTGAAATAAAATTTTGATAAATATTTTTTTTTAGGGCTTCCCTACATGTAAAGTGGGGATGAATATTTTTTTCCTCGTCTACCCCATAGTGTGGGATATCGTTGAATAGGTCTTTTAAAAATACTGTGGATGTGGGAACATCATTTTTCGATTTCTAGATCCGTTTGTAAAATATGATGTTTTAAAGTGCAAATTTTTATTAGAGTCAAGTGCCCCCCCCCCCCCCTCTATCAGCCAAATGGCAGTATATAGGAACTTGAAAAAATTCACAGCAGTAGGGTATATAATCAATTTTAAAGGAAAACTATCACGGCTAAGTAGGGTTCACAGGTTAAGGAGTTACATCTGTTTTCCGAGGATTGTGACTACGGAACCCTACACTGCGCGTGGCCCGCCACGCACTTGGCCGGTTTTTGTTTTATTAGTAAAGATTTTTTAATAAAATGATAAGAACACAAAACACATTGTTTTTATTTTCAAATTGATTACTCACATAATAATGTAAACCTAAAAAAATATCGATAGTAATTATCGATGTATCGGCGTAATAGACCGATATTTATAGATATATATATTGATATCGACTTCATTCGATATAAGAGCGGGGCCGCACTGCGATATCGCGCGGTTTATATTCCGCATTTTAATATATTTTTTTCGCGAATTTTAAATCGTATGTGTTTGCAGCTTCATACATTCCCATATGTCACAGAATTTTGCGAAAAAATTCGCGCAAATTTTCGCAGTTTTCGTTCGCTGCCTAGGCCTAATAATAAATCGATATTTATATAAATATTGAATTAAGTATTGCTGTCTCACTTCGACGAATAATGGCGTCCCTTTCACTCGCTATACCATAGAGTATCTTTCATTTAGTTATTGAATAAAAATATTTTTGTTTTTTATTACTCTTGATTCATGAACCTATAGAAGTGGACTTGGCATAATGTCCTATAGAAAATAGTGGATCGGAAAATAGCTTAAGCTTATCAAAATTTTCATAAGTGTGTAAGAGACAACACTACATTTTTAAACATAACAATAAAACAGATCGTGGCAGAAATTTTATTGCACTTCCCTTAAGATGGCCTCCCTAAAATGTATACATGAACACTCACACACGCACAACTTGAGACATCACAATGAACACGCGCCATTTTAGTTGTAGGATTGTGCGTGTGTGAGTGTATTTTTGGCACGTTTTTAAGGTAGGTATGCCTACTCTACTTATTATTATTATCTCTATGTCTTGATTTAGGATTATGTTGTTGTCACGAGGGTGTGAAAAGTAGAGTATTTAACATAGAAATATTTAACATAGAAACGTATTTAACGCAAGAGTACTGTTGTTGATTCTATATGCAACACCCTCGGAATTCTCGAGAGTTACTCTAAAATCCCTCGTTCCGCCTGAGATTTATGCCGGCACCCGTGACATAATACATTGCATTAGGTAGGTACCTACCCCTATGTTGAATAATTTAAGAGCTTTGGCCGTCCCCGAAGGATTAACAAAAACAATAAATTTCATTTTAATGTAACTACATTATATACTACATGACTCACAATGTTTGACTCGTTACTAAAATTACCTACCTATTTACCGCTATTTACACAGTTCTGTGCACAGTTCTGCAGTCTGTGAATTTTTGTTTTTGGTCTGTCAACTTTGACATTTTTGATTTTGTACCTATTTGCCATTGTATTTTTTATTTTTTGTGGTCTTTGTTTGCGATTCATAAATTTGCCATCAGAGAGCAAAAATCTTAAATAAAAATCACTACTTTTGACACAAAATACAATTACTCCAAAGAGACTTTTGCCATCTTGGTTGAGTGGACGCTACAGTGGTATTCATCTGAACTCCGAAGTGAATTATAATTAATATAAACCATTGAAGATGCGGTGCTGCGTGCCCTTCTGCAGAACCACTGCGGAGATCGTGTCCGAGTGCGAGGAGATTGCGTTTCACGAGTGAGTGTTCCATTGTTTCTGCGCACTACTGCAACTGTAGCGGGCCGGGGCGGCGCGCGCGTCGTGACGCCGCCATCTCAAGCCCGTCTTCATGGCACATCGTCCGTTCCTTGCTGCGTCACTTGGCAGGGGCTAACCACATCCGAAAACAACTGATGTGCGTGCTTTAGAACCGTTTCGCAGGAGGGGGAGGTTCCCTCAGCCGAGACATCACTCCCATGATAAAGCAGTGTATGTGTACACCATTATAAAAAACAAAATCAGCCAAATGTGACCTAAGACTCGCAGTATTAGGGTTTCGCACGTATGACCTACAAAAAACAAAAATATTATACACTGTAAATATACAGTATAATTTGGTAATTAATATATAAAAATTCCAAACTCCTGACTGTTCACTATTCTTGCCAGTAAGCTATATTTTCTCATTTGTACTCTAGATGATCTGAATAGAGAAATTTGTGATTTGTATAACAAGTCGCACTTAACAAAACCTCTGTGTTAAAGTACATGTTGTAATTTCCAGGTTCCCCGATGAAGCGCCTCTCCGTGCCGCTTGGCTCAGAGCCCTCGGCAAACAAGACACTCTCCTGCCAGACCCTGCCGTGGTCTGCTCGCAGCATTTCCTGAACGATGACATTTATGAAACAGAAAGTGGCTCAAGGCGAATTCGGACCGGCGCTATCCCCTCAACAGTGCAGGTGCTACTTCATAATGCTTGTAGTTTTAGTTTGAAGTCAAAGCAAAGTTAGTTTAATGACAAAGAACCATGGACAGAGATTGCTCTAAAAGCCAATAGTTCTAATCACTTAACCTAAATCATATTGTGAGATCGTGATAACTAAAAAAACCTGGCTGAGTTTGTTGTGGGTTCTTGTCAGACCAGAGCACAACAGTTTCAGTTTGTGATTATAACTAGGACCAACAGCTTAATGTGTTCTTGAGAAATAAGAAACAAAACTTCACAGTCCGTCTCCCTTCCAGTTATAGACTCAGATTGATGTTGCTTAACCAGCATAATTGATGGATATGTACTCTCACCACTAGCCCATCACTTTTCTCGAATGGTGGAGGCTTGTTGCAGTACATTGTTTAAGATGCAAATGCTCACACTGGACACTTTGCGCAGGTCTGCATGATGTGCTTCGACACTCACAGCAAGCTGTTTCCAATGAGTAAATACAAGTTGGAAGAAGCATATGAACGCTTGGTGGGACATCCTGTAAGTTGAACATTTATATCTTGATGTTTGATTATAAGTTCACCTCTATCAGTTGTAAGGTGTTTATTTGTATTTGTTTTATATGTACAAAATAATCAATATGAATCCGACTGAGCAGCATATTGCAGAGTGAGTATATAAACAGTGTTGCCACCTATCTACTTAAAACCTTATTGACAAGCAAAGCAAACAAGTATCCTACAACTAAACACAAACCTTTCACATTTCACTGCCAATACAGTGTATTAATGTAACTGTTGCCAGGTATTGCCAAAAAATACATACGAATCATAAAAGAAATGTACAGAAACAGTACAGCTAAAATACAACTTGAGCAGCCAGGAAGAGAGTTTAGGATACTAAAAGGTGTAAAACAAGGAGACCCATTGTCGCCAAAGCTTTTCTCGGCTGTACTTGAAAATATATTCAGAAACCTTATTTGGGACAGTTATGGTTTAAACATAAATGGCGAGAAACTGAGTCACCTAAGGTTTGCTGATGACCTGATCCTATTATCAAATAATGCACAAACGCTCCAGGTTATGATACAACAATTAGACACAGAAAGCGAAAAAGTGGGATTATCAATGAACCAAGACAAAACCAAACTTATGACCAACTCCCAAAAAGAATCTGTCACGCTAAGATCAAATATACTAGAATATGTAGACGAATACATTTACCTTGGACAAATAATATCACCAACAGAACAAACATCGAAAGAAGTAGATAGAAGAATATGTAATACCTGGAAAAAATACTGGGCTTTAAAAGAAATCATGAAAAATAAAGATATCCCCATAGCAGAAAAAGCAAAACTATTCAACATATTATGCATCCTCCCATGTCTGACGTATGGTTGCCAGACGTGGGGTCTGACTGACAAAAACCTTAAAAGCTAAAAATTTGTCAAAATAGTATAGAGAGAAGTATGCTTCATATTAAAAGAAAAGATAAAGTCAGGCTCTCTACTATTAGATCCAAGACAAAAGTAAGGGATCTATCAGTCACCATTAAAAAACTGAAGTGGAAATGGACAGGACACCTTATGAGAGACAAGAGAAATAAGTGGACAAAATTGGTTACAGAATGGTACCCAAGAACAGGGAAAAGAAAAAGAGGTCGCCCTTGCCAGAGATGGGAGGATGACATACGAGAAATGGCAGGGAATATATGGCAAAGAAAAGCCAAAGACAGGAATATATGGAGAACCCTGGAGGAGGCCTATGCCCATTGCCCATGGGCAAACTGAATAAAAGAATTTTAGGAAAAAAAAAAAAAAAAAAAAAAAAAAAAAACTACAATACCAGTGTCAAAATTATTTATTCTTATGTAAATGTATATAGTTTTAACAATGTATAATAATTCAGTAAATAAAGGCTTATATTATTGTAATGTAACTGTTTTAGGATATTATGATTATTAAATTCAAACAGCTGTTGCCATATCAACCAATGATTTCTTGAACGTCACCATTTCATGTAATGTCTGCGCACATATAGTGATGTTGTAGTTTGAGGAGTACACACTCGTATCATACTTGCTGATGTGTGGTTGCAGGCGTGTGCTCAAGGAAACCTGAGACGAGCAGTCTGTGTACAATGTGCCCAGAGGTTGGTGAACTTCAGCAAGTTGAGAGACAAGAGCTTGAGAGCCCGTGCCCTGATGATGGAGTTGGTTGAGAAACACAAACTGGTGAGTATCTCAGGGTTTAAACTGTTGTGTGTGATATCCTGTGGTGATAGCCTAGTGGTTAAGACATTGGGCTCCCTTTCAGGGGGGCCGAGTTCTATCCCTGGCATGCACCTCTTAACTTTTCAAAGTTAGTGCATTTGATGCAATTAAATATCACTCACTTTAATGGTGAAGGAAAATATTGTGAGGAAATCTGCACGTCTGAGAGTTCTCCATAATGTTCTCGAAGGCAGGTGAATTCTACCCCAGCATGGTGGACTATGAATGAAGCCCTTCTCACTCTGAGAGGAGACCCGTGCCCTGTAGCGGGCCGATAATGGGTGATCATCATGATGATCGTTAGGTGGTCAGATTATCCTCAACGCATCAACTCGTTCCAGATAACAATACGCCATGTCAAATCGATAAGCCGCGCGAAGCACCAACTGGAGTCCGGCATCGTGAAGACAGTCCTGGAGCCTGACCGCTGCGACGTGCACATAGCGCACTGTGACGCAGGCAGACCGACAGCATCGGGCGCCGCTGCAGTGGCAGTGAACAGTGCACTCGACACGGCGGCGAACAGTGCAGACGACAGCACTGACAGCTGCAGTGAACACCTGCTCACTGAAGATTACTCCTCCGACGACAGCATAGCGACAGCATTAGAAGCGCGACTACTGGACCTTCGCGATGCTCTCGAGAAGAGACGACTTAACAACACCACTGGGTCCCCGCAGACTGCGCCCCGCACCATGGCGGCGAAGAGTGAGCACGGCAAGCCGGCACAGGAGCTGATTCAGTGCGAGAGTGCGCCCCGCATCGTGGCGGTGAACAGTGAGCACGGCGAGCCGGCACAGGAGCTGATTCAGTGCGAGAGTGCGCCCCGCACCATGGCGGTGAAGAGTGAGCACGGCAAGCCGGCACAGGAGCTGATGCAGTGCGAGAGTGCGCCCCGCATAGTTGCGGTGAACAGTGAGCACGGCGAGCCGGCACAGGAGCTAATTCAGTGCGAGAGTGCGCCCCGCACCATGGCGGTGAAGAGTGAGCACGGCAAGCCGGCACAGGAGCTGATGCAGTGCGAGAGTGCGCCCCGCATCGTGGCGGTGAACAGTGAGCACGGCGAGCCGGCACAGGAGCTGATTCAGTGCGAGAGTGCGCCCCGCACCATGGCGGTGAAGAGTGAGCACGGCAAGCCGGCACAGGAGCTGATGCAGTGCGAGAGTGCGCCCCGCATAGTTGCGGTGAACAGTGAGCACGGCGAGCCGGCACAGGAGCTAATTCAGTGCGAGAGTGCGCCCCGCACCATGGCGGTGAAGAGTGAGCACGGCGAGCCGGCACAGGAGCTGATTCAGTGCGAGAGTGCGCCCCGCATAGTTGCGGTGAACAGTGAGCACGGCGAGCCGGCACAGGAGCTGATGCAGTGCGAGAGTGCGCCCTGCAGCGCTACGCTCTGTTGCGAGGAGTTGCTCCACGAACACGAACACTACGACTGGTGAGTGCGACACAAAAACAAAGTCCCCTCCGCGTCTGTCTGTCTGTTCGCGATAAACTCAAAAATTACTGAACGGATTTTCATGCGGTTTTCACTATAGATAGAGTGATTCACGACGAAGGCGTTTTAACACCTGGGAGCTTTCATCGAATAAAAATGAATGTTTGTGTGTTTGTTCCCTATATGTTGCTGAACCATACTTCACAGCCGGCGCCCGGCGCCTCCGCTTTATTGTCTACTTTACGCACTCGTGATGTAAACGATGTTATATCCTTGCAGGCAGATACGCGAGCCGCACTCGTCGGAACACTGCGACCGGGACTTGGGTGAGACAACTTACTTTTCATGTGTTTTTGTGTTTGATCGACTTCAAAAAAAGCAGATTGTCGATCAACATTTGGAGCATTATGATATCCATAATAATAATTACCGGTCAATGTGATTTTATCACATTCACCTTGTGTGTCGGTCAGTGATATAATTTCCAGTCTTTATAACTTTCACTTGATCACGTTGACCGTGACGTATTCATTCGTCTGTCCGATGTGAACAAAGTCACAAAATATTTCCTTGTCGCCTTTTGTTTTGTTTCAGTCGCTCCTCACGCGAGTGAAGAGCGTGCAACTGATACGAGCGACGAGTTGGATATATTGTGTTTCGCTCCTAATAGAATCGTCGTTGAAGACGCGAGGAACCCCCAGGACACTGGCCCCAGACCAGAGGAATCGTTGCCAGAAACGACTGGGCGAAGTGAACTTCGTACAAACGAACGAATGGACACAGAACGTGAACATTCACAGTTAGCGAAACCTGACGACCGACCGCAGTATGTCTGTGACGTTTGCCAAAAGATATTTCAACGGAAAACTTCCTTACTCACCCACATCAGAGCGCACACTAATGCAGAACCCTTCCCTTGTACGGCAAGCGAGAGCAAATTCCACCCAAACAGTCGTTCAGTGAAACACGTGAGAACTCACACTGGCGAAAAGCGATTTGCTTGTGAATTATGCAATTACAAATCTACGCATAATAGTACTTTAGTGAGTCACATGAGAACTCACACTGGCGAGAAACCGTTTGTTTGCAAGTTATGCGATTATAAATGTACGCAAAATATTCATTTAGTGAGTCACATGAGAACTCACACTGGCGAAAAGCGATTTGCTTGTGAATTATGCAATTACAAATCTACGCATAATAGTAATTTAGTGAGGCACATGAGAACTCACACTGGCGAGAAACCGTTTTCTTGTGAGTTATGCGATTCCAAATTTGCAAGAAATAGTACTTTAGTGAGTCACATGAGAACTCACACTGGCGAGAAGCCGTTTGCTTGCAAGTTATGCGATTATAAATGTACGCTAAATGGTAATTTAGTGAGGCACATGAGAACTCACACTGGCGAGAGACCGTTTGTTTGCAAGTTATGCGATTATAAATGTACGCAAAATAATACTTTAGTGAGTCACATGAGAACTCACACTGGCTTGAGACCGTTTGTTTGCAAGTTATGCGATTATAAATGTACGCAAAATAATACTTTAGTGAGTCACATGAGAACTCACACTGGCGAGAGACCGTTTGTTTGCAAGTTATGCGATTATAAATGTACGCAAAGTAGTAGTTTAATGAGGCACATGAGAACTCACACTGGCGAGAAGCCGTTTGCTTGCAAGTTATGCGATTATAAATGTACGCTAAATGGTAATTTAGTGAGGCACATGAGAACTCACACTGGCGAGAGACCGTTTGTTTGCAAGTTATGCGATTATAAATGTACGCAAAAGAATACTTTAGTGAGTCACATGAGAACTCACACTGGCTTGAGACCGTTTGTTTGCAAGTTATGCGATTATAAATGTACGCAAAATAATACTTTAGTGAGTCACATGAGAACTCACACTGGCGAGAGACCGTTTGTTTGCAAGTTATGCGATTATAAATGTACGCAAAGTAGTAGTTTAATGAGGCACATGAGAACTCACACCGGTGAGAAGCCATTGCGCTTGTAAGTCATGCACTAAGTATAATATAAATGTACATAAAGAAGTAGTTTAGTGAAGATGCCCTTATGTAGAAAAAAAAATATATACATTGCTGGTAGGTCTTCCTAATCTGGTAAGTTCCTTAGTTAGTTGTCCTTTTGTTTTTGTGTTTTAGTTAATTGCAAGCGGATACTCGCGACTTCGCGTGGATATTGGTTTTAAAAATCCCGTGGGAATTATTTTGTTTTTCCTAAGCTCCTTTGTGCTCATGCCTTGCTAAAATCTGTTAAAAGTTCACTGGCGGATGTTAAGGTATATCAAAATATAAACATCCGCCAGTGGAAGTCCCATCAAAATCGCTCCAGCCTTTCAGAGCCGATAATCAAATCAAATCAAAATTTATTTATTCAAAGTAGGTACACTGTACACTTTTTGAACGTCATTTTAGGAACAGGCAATGGTGATAATTACTTACGGAAACTTAAAACTAAAGCTACGAGGGTTCCAAACGTGCCCTGGTCTGAGAAGAGCCCACAACAAACTCAACCGGGTTTATTTTTTTTTTTATTATCACCATCTTACAATATGGTATAGCCATAAAAATGATTTGAACTGTTGGCTTTTAGAGCAATCTATGTCCATGGATTTTTGTCATTAAAAAATCTTTTAAGCTATAGTATGATTTTTCAATTAATTTACGTTTAATAAAACCCTTGAACTTATTGAGAGACATATCCAAAATATCCTCTGGCAACATATTATAAAAAAGTACAGAATTACCAACAAATGATTTTCCAACTTTTCGCAGCCTAGTAGTGGGCAACACAAGTTTATCTTTATTTCTAAGATTAATGTTATGACAGTCACTTTTTTTCTTAAATTTATCGATATTTTTGTGCACATATATTAAATTTTCAAAAATATATTGGTTATAAACTCATAATTTTATCTTCCTTAAACTTATTTCTCAGTGACTCTCTGGGTCCCATATTATATATGGCACGAACAGCCCTCTTCTGCAGCACGAAAATGGAATTAATATCAGCAGCATTACCCCATAATAGTATGCCATATGACATAATGCTGGGAAAGTAACTAAAATAAACTAACCTCGCAGTTTCGATATCAGTTAGTTGGCGAATCTTTTTAACCGCATATGCAGCAGAACTAAGTCTGTTCGACAAGTTATTTATATGAGGGACCCATTGAAGTTTAGCATCTAACGTTATCGCCAGGAAAACAGCCGTATGCACTAGATCTAATTCCTCATTATTAAGCTGTACAGTGGTTTCAACTTGTTTAACATTGGGTAAAGTGAATTTAACACACTTTGTTTTTTTTCCCATTAAGTAATAAGTTATTAGCTTCAAACCACTGTAAAGTCTGTTCGTTTACTTACCACGTTTGTTTACTTACCACGCTGGCCAAGTGCAGATTGGCAGACTATTTGGAGATTCTGTTTTATTTCTAGAATAGAAAAAAAAATACAAAGTGTAAAAAATAATAAAAATAAAAGCAGAATAATAAGAGCACCTGCGCCTGTGTGACACTATGTTACCGAACGGAATTTACCACTTTTGTGAGAGAAACAGAGAATTGTTTACTTCGTCAGGTATTCTTTGGTATCGATCAATTTTAAACAAAAGTGATGTATCATCAGCAAACAATACTATCCCGTGACTATCCTTAGCGAGATAAGGAAGGTCATTAATATAAAGTCTGTTCATTTACGGTCTTACTCGGTTTACATGTTTGATCGCGCCGCCGCGGCACGCACGGCGTCTTTCCAAAGGCACCGCCGGTGACTTCAAAGCATGCCGCGCGGGGTGTACAGGCGAGAAACCGTTTGTTTGCAAGTTATGCGATTACAAATGTTCGCGAAATATTCATTTAGTGAGTCACATGAGAACTCACACTGGCGCGAGGCCGTTTGCTTGCAAGTTATGCGATTATAAATGTACAGCAAATAGTACTTTAGTGAGGCACATGAGAACTCACACTGGCGAGAGACCGTTCGTTTGCAAGTTATGCGATTATAAATGTACAGCAAATAGTACTTTAGTGAGGCACATGAGAACTCACACTGGCGAGAGACCGTTCGTTTGCAAGTTATGCGATTATAAATGTACAGCAAATAGTACTTTAGTGAGGCACATGAGAACTCACACTGGCGAGAGACCGTTCGTTTGCAAGTTATGCGATTATAAATGTACAGCAAATAGTACTTTAGTGAGGCACATGAGAACTCACACTGGCGAGAGACCGTTCGTTTGCAAGTTATGCGATTATAAATGTGCAGAAAGCAGTAATTTAATGAGGCACATGAGAACTCACACTGGCGAGAAGCCGTTGCGCTTGTAAGTTATGCATTAAGTATAAATGTACATAAAGAAGAAGTTTAGTGAAGATACCCTTATGTAGAAAATTAAAAAAAATATATTGCTGGTAGTTCTTCCTAATCTGGTAAGTTCCTTTGTTATTAATCCTTTTGTTTTTGTGATTTAGTTATTAGGTCATCCGGCGCAAAGTTGTGCGTCTGTTTGAACATGTCGTAACATGAATGCGGGCGCGTCGCACTCAGCTCGTGCAGTTTTAAATAGCTCACTCAATGTTTTATTCTGCGCAATAATATACTGTTCGCTCGATTTTTTTATATTTGTTTTTGAACTTGAAGCCATATCAAGTTCAAAAACAAATATAAAAAAATCCACAAGTGATCGTGAACCACCCGTGTTTGTGAAATTTTTATTTCTACAAAATCTCAGTGCTGCCGAAGCTCATCGTCAATTAGAGAATATTATGGGGCGTAATGCCCTTAGCGAGCGGACGGTGCAGTTCTGGTTCAAACGCTTCAACGAAGGCAATGGCGATGATGAAGAGCATCGAGGTGCTGACTGAACTTCGCAAGAGATCTTGCTGGATCGGATTGATGCAATTAGTTCTGCATTCAGTCAGACACGTTCTTGGTCTCTCACCGCTCTGTCGGCTAATTTGGAAATTGTTTAATCAACTCTGCATGAAATTATTACAAAAAAACTACATGAAAAAAATAAATGCCAAGTGGGTACTTCACGAACTTGACCCTCACCAAAAAGAAACACGCCTAGTATATCCTACTAATATTATAAATGTGAAAGTGTGGATGTTTGGATGTTTGGATATTTGGATATTTGGATGTTTGGATGTTTGTTACTCAGTCACGCTGCAACTACTGAACCGATTTGGCTGAAATTTTGAATAGAGATAGATTCTGCCCTGACTTAAAACATAGGCTACTTTTTATCCTGGAAAAATGCACAGTTCCCACGGGATTTTGAAAAACCCGAAATCTATAGCTACAGCTATAGGTAGATTACTATAGCGAACTTCCTTGATAGTAGGTATAAAGGTTGGAAAAGGGAACGGGAACCGGAAATCCACGATTCCCTCGGGATTTGTTTAAAACCGACATTCACGCGGGCGAAGCCGCGGGCATTCTCTAGTTGTACTAATAATTTAGAATATTATAATCAACAAAAAAAGTCGGTTACAGGCTACAGCACACAGTTGCTACTGATCAAACATGGATGAGTCTTGACCGGTCACCTGAAAAGGATCGAGTGAAACAATGGGTTGAACACGGAGAAAGACCAACTAGTGTGACTCAAGTAGAGAAACACAGGCCAAAGTACAGTCCATACCATATCCCAATGCAGTATTTGTAAACAGAAATGGCGTCAGATCACGTGATCATATTTGTCATTGTACTCATAGTGATGGGAAGCAGAAGCAGGCAGATTGTATGAATACATTGAATGAATACATTCTTAAATCGATTATCGAAATAGAGTAATTTTAAAAACAACCTTCTATCTATTATTTAAACCTTTCAAATCGGATACTACATTTAATATTACTAGCTTTGTAGTAAGTTTTGTTACATAATGTTTTATCTGGTTATATCTGATTTAAAATAACATAAAGCTTTTTATAAAAATATATATGAATTGATGACAATAGCCAAAAATTACCTAAAGAGTAAGAAATAGTTTTATTTGAGGAGGGGGAGTGCTCATCCAAAAAAAAATCCAATAAACAAGCCAAGTCGTCGAAAATAAAAACTAAAGAGCACCAGAGCCGAAACGTACAAGATCAAGAGAAGCAGCGAAACGAATGACCCCGCAACACCCGAATCAAACGATCAGACCCGATGCAAACATCATCGAGTGCAGTGCGAGCGAGACAGTTGACCACGCAACGGAAAGCGGCGGCGACACGACAGTGCGGTGCATCGGCACTCGGCACGCCATCACTGGCACCACAAACCGAAGACGACCGAAAGCATCGCTCGCTCGCTTGCTCCCTCTCGGTCTCGGCGAAATTTGATATGATGATAGTTAAGCGTTGGGAAGGACATTGGCAAATGGCAATATTTAGTTTAGGTATCACGCAAGCGAAGCCACGGACGTCTATATGGGCGCAAGCGCCACCTATCGGCAATAAGTGGAAAATATTGATAAACTATATTTTAGTTTATCGTTTAAATAATTATAAAAATGTGTGAAATAGATGAGATTGATATTCAAATAATTATTGGTAAATATTAAACCGTTATTTATCAAGGTCTAATATTAAATAGACACAGTTTTGACTCTTTGAATGTTTGATGTCTAATTTATTGTTCAATATCACCATTTACTATTGAAATAATAGTTTGCTGTTTAAATATTTATAATAAAATCTATTAGAGTTATTAACATTAACTTTAATCAAATTTAATCATTGCAAAATTTATAATAACGTTTTGTGTAATCTATGGTAGAATCTCCTTGTAGCGCCATCTGCAGGAATTATGACTGTTGGTTGGTATTATTTAAATAAACATAGTTTGTTTAAAATAAACCATTTAGAGTTACGTAAAATTCATTTAAATATTTATTTTGATTATTAAGCTATGGTTCAAGAATTATTTTACAGTAATTTTATTTGTTCGTTATACAAAAGAAGTTGTATTGCTATATTTCCGTTATAACCTTGAGAGACAAATATAAAAGCAATCGAATCGTGAAAATGGCATGCATTCCTTTGTTAGATATTGCACTGAAATAAAATAAGTGATATTTGGTGTGTAATTTCACCGTGATTAGACCCTTAATGTGAAAGATCTGGCTTGGTCGCCGACAGCAGCGGTGGGATCACAGCCCCAAAAGTTTTTAAGACCTCCGGATGAGGCGTTTTTCATTGTAAAATAAGTGATGGGTCTCAAGTGTTGCGAAAGGTGTGTTGTCAGCGGGGGTGATGGATGCACTGGTCACAGGTATTTATCCTGAATTTATTTGATCTGAGTTGTTAAGAATTGAATTTTTTTATTTGCATAACCGCCAATTTATTTCCCAAATTAATATCTGTTCTAAAACATTACGGAAACGTAAAATTGAAAATAGAGGAAGTAATTATATAGCGTTGCTAAAAAACCACGTGTTACATAACCTTCAAAATGTCAAGTCGTATGTTTTGAATGTAATCAGCCGGATAATTAGTCAGTGTTTCCAAGCCTAACCCTTTTTAGGCAAACAGCAATTCCAGTTCCCGTGGCAGTTTTAACAACGCTAAAGTTAATCGTAAGGGTCATTCTGAGAAAAAAAAAATATGACTACCGTCAAAGCGACGAACGTAATGTTTGAAATAAAACTATCAACTAGTAATAATAATTGTTCATCTGTTAAAATGTAGCACTATTTATGTTATTATTGGTAATAAATAGTACAGGTAAAAGTTCCACGGAATTGTAATATGAAAAAAAAAAAAGATGTTACCTACCTACTATACAGATGATGACATACTGACGGATGTTGTAGAAGAAGTTAGATGGATTGGTAGAAATGGATGAACGAGCGGCTCCTTAATGACAAACGCATTTTGATAAACGTAAAGCCAGAATCCACCTAGTTTAGTCAGACGCTTTTGGATTCTTACCTAATTCTAACAACTCAGACAAATTGACCAATTGACCGTATGGGCAGAGGAATCAGTGGACATCGATTAACATGCGAGTGCTTCCGTTTCCTCTGTGGCAATGCTGACTCTATGTTGTGTTTGCATTGTGTTGATATGATTTATGATTTATTTTATTTCATGATGTGCAAATCTATTTTTCCCTATCCAAAACATCCCTCCTTAAACGCTGGCTGGCCACCATGCGTATCCTTATACCTGGTCTTGGTGGCTAGATCCCAGGATGGGTGATGCCTTTTGTGTTGGCTAGATCCCAGGATGGGTGATGCCTTTTGTGTTGGCTAGATCCCAGGATGGGTGATGCCTTTTGTGTTGGCTAGATCCTATTGGTGATGCCTTGTGGGTCGGCTAGATCCCAGTTTGGGTGATGCCTTGTGGGAGGGCTAGATCCCAGTTTGGGTGATGCCTTGTCTGAAATTACGTCATAACAAACAAAAAAAAAACTGAAAATATAACTTACAATTTGTGACTTTGACTTTGACTTAATGACTTTGAATTTGACTGTGAAAAAAAAACTGTAAGGGGCACAGAATTTTAAGGGAAACAGCGCAAGGGACGCGCTGGAATCAGCATGGCCGTATGGGCGCAAGCGCCACCTATCGGCAATAAGTGGAAAATATTGATAAACTATATTTTAGTTTATCGTTTAAATAATTATAAAAATGTGTGAAATAGATGAGATTGATATTCAAATAATTATTGGTAAATATTAAACCGTTATTTATCAAGGTCTAATATTAAATAGACACAGTTTTGACTCTTTGAATGTTTGATGTCTAATTTATTGTTCAATATCACCATTTACTATTGAAATAATAGTTTGCTGTTTAAATATTTATAATAAAATCTATTAGAGTTATTAACATTAACTTTAATCAAATTTAATCATTGCAAAATTTATAATAACGTTTTGTGTAATCTATGGTAGAATCTCCTTGTAGCGCCATCTGCAGGAATTATGACTGTTGGTTGGTATTATTTAAATAAACATAGTTTGTTTAAAATAAACCATTTAGAGTTACGTAAAATTCATTTAAATATTTATTTTGATTATTAAGCTATGGTTCAAGAATTATTTTACAGTAATTTTATTTGTTCGTTATACAAAAGAAGTTGTATTGCTATATTTCCGTTATAACCTTGAGAGACAAATATAAAAGCAATCGAATCGTGAAAATGGCATGCATTCCTTTGTTAGATATTGCACTGAAATAAAATAAGTGATATTTGGTGTGTAATTTCACCGTGATTAGACCCTTAATGTGAAAGATCTGGCTTGGTCGCCGACATCTACTAGTTAAAAATTTATATGAGTAGAAGTCGATTCGTTAAATAGGCAGTAAATGTTATCATTACGGCATCGTTACCGAGTATCTCTATACGCAGACTTCCAGCTGGTACCTAATTTTGGGCAAATTCCACAGTCGAATCGATGCTAAAAAAAAACGATGCCGGCATCGGATGCGCCTTACTTAATAACGATAACAAAATTTAATGAAAACGCCCATTTTGTTTTTTAATACTGTAATACACTGACCATTATAAAAATTACTTCCGATTTTACCCGAATTTTAGAATCGATTAAACTCGTTCTCACTCGTTCATAACATTCACTCTATGGTTCACTTTTCGTTTTCAGCACTAGGCATTTAGTCTATACAACGACGACATACCCCATAGACGGATGATAACAGGCACGCGGTGTGAGGTAACAGTTGAGTGTTTTTAGTCTTATATAAGTGGCTGCTCGAAAATTCCGAATTAGTATCGACCAGTTCTGAGCGCCGTAAACACGTCCGCTTTGGCGAATGAAATATAGTGACAAAAAATACAAGGATGCCTTGCTGATTTGTAAAATGGTGTGGTAAAATCTCTCAAACATCGAGGTAAAGAAAGGTAGCATAACATTTCATCGATAAGTCAGTAAAACTAATTTTACCAAAATAATCATAAATAAAATAATTTATAGCGGGGTTCATCTTATGTTGGTCATGTTCAGAGTAGGAGGAGCTTGAAATCTACTCGCGTTATCGCCGCATCTCTTTTATTCATACTCGCCGCGTAAGTATTTATCTCGTTTCATTAGTTACCTTCTGAACGATAGTGATGTTCAACATCAATTCTATTCTATTGTCGATAGTATGAACATAATAAAGCCGTAGACCGAATTGTTTTTCTCTTAGACGTTGTCCTAATACAACGCGAATGCGCGATCATCGCAAGTTCGCGCAAATTTTACTCGTACGAACTCGCGATCAAACATACTGATCTCGAATAGGTGTCCTAATAGGCATTCGCGCGACAATCGCGTCACGTCGTTGGGCAGTGACTGACTGACTGACTGACTGACAGACTGACTGACTGTGACTGACTGACTGACTGACTGACTGACTGACTGACTGACTGACTGACAGTGACTGACTGACTGACAGTGACTGACTGACTGACTGGTTGACTGACAGTGACTGACTGAATGACAGTGACTGACTGACTGACTGACCGACTGACTGACAGTGACTGACAATGACTAACAGTGACTGACTGTGATTGACGGTGACTTACTGACAGTTACTGACAATGACTGACTGTGACTGACATTAACTGACAATGACTGACAGTGACTGACTGACAATGACTGTCAGTGACTGACAGGCTGACAATGACTGACAGTGATTGACGGTGACTGACTGACACTGACTGACAGTGACTGACAATGACTGACAGTGACTGACAGTGACTGACTGAATGACTGACAGTTACTGACAGTAACTGACAATGACTGACTGTGACTGACAGTGACTGACAGTAACTGACAATGACTGACAGTGACTGACTGACAATGACTGACAGTGACTGACTGGCTGACAATGACTGACAATGACTGACAGTGATTGACGGTGACTGACTGACAGTGACTGACAGTGACTGACAATGACTGACAGTGACTGATTGACTGACAGTGACTGAAAATGACTGACAGTGAGTGACTGACTGACAGTGACTGACAGTGACAGACAGTGACTGACGGTGACTGACAGTAACTAACAATGACTGACAGTGACTGACTGACAATGACTGACAGTGACTGACTGACAGTGACTGAAAATGACTGACAGTGAGTGACTGACAATGACTGAAAATGACTGACAGTGAGTGACTGACTGACTGACTGACTGACAGTGACTGACAGTGACTGACTGAATGACTGACAGTGACTGACTGAATGACTGACAGTGACCGACAGTGACTGACAACCCTCTCCTCTCTACCTCTACCTCTACCCCTACCTCTACCTCTACCCCTACCTCTACCCCTACCCCTACCTCTACCCCTACCCCTACCTCTACCCCTACCCCTACCTCTACCCCTACCTCTAGGTAGGTAGGTAGAGGTAGGTAGATGTAGAGGTAGGGGCAATATAGCAATCTGTAATACAAAATATAAAATAACATTCATATGTTTGGTAGGTAAGTATCTACTTATCGTGTTTTAATCAAACGTGTCCCATCCCTAGTCCGTGTACTTTTCGCAACCTAGGTAAGTACTGACCTTGGTCGGGCCAATCAGAACGCGATTCCCCGCGCCTTCATACTTCAGCTAGTTGCCAGAATTGTTTCAGTAGAATTAAAATAAACATGAGGTGTCTATGGGATGTATCGTCGATGAGTCTATATCTTATGTCAAACTCCATAGTAGGTCAATACTCTGTGGTTTTATTTTACGATTGTGAGCTAGATTTTTGTTAAAATATTTACGTAAACTGCTAAAATTGAATTGGTTTTGTGTGTAATATAAACTTAATAAGTTTTACTTTGGGGAAGAAGATCATTGTGAGTGATTTGTTATAAGCAACAGTGAAAATATCGTACGCAAAAGTGAAATGTCGTGACGAGTATGGTTTGTTTACTTATACTGCATTGGCTTAAGTGATTGACTGTATATATATTGTAAATTGTTACTGGCGTTGGACTTCAATGGGACTTGCTATCATGAACTTTTAGAGAGAAATGAAGAAATGGACTCGACTAGATATCTCCAATTCTTAAACAATTTGTGGTTAAATTGGCACAAAAACAGAACCTTCATCCTACCTAACACTATGCCTTCTGGACGACAGTGCCGAGTGTCACAGTAGTGCAGTTGTAAACAGTTAGGTTGAGGACTTGAGAACCATCGAGTGAGTTGTTGGTTGCAACCTCTTATTCATTTTATCTATGGTTGCAACCCCCAGATCGCTTGGTTGCAATATAATCTTTATATATATATATTAATTGTGGGAAAATGAACAAGCGGGTCACCTGATGTTAAGTGATTACCGCTGCTCAAGAACATTTGCAGCACAAGAGGAACAACTAACACGTTGCCGGATTTTAAGTGCCACATAACCCACTGGCGCGACACGTCGCGCGCGGCAACCGCGGGTTGTCGCGCGCGTTTTTATTTTCAGTACAAACTCTATGTAAAACTGACGTGCAAAACCCACTGGCGCGGCACGAAATCGCGCCGCGCCAGTGGGTTTTGCGGCAAGCGTTTGCATAGAGTTTGTATAGAAAATAAAAACGCGCGCGACAACCCGCGGCTTGCCGCGCGCGACGTGTCGCGCCAGTGGGTTATGGCACTAAGGAGTTTGTTTAGCCTCCCCTTGAATAACCCTATGTCAAAGCTATGTGGAAATACCTCCAAAAGGAGTTGGTTCCACAGTTTTTGGGCGGAAGGAATGACCTCGCGCAACGCTTGGTTGATGTACCTATGCCAGTGATCCAAGTGGTGAGGATATTAGCATTTTAGGTGGCGTGCGATGCGGTGCTGGAAATAAGTAGGTGGTATTAGGTCGAATAACTCTTCAGAACATTTGCCGTTATAGAGACGATAGAATACGCAAAGGAAGGGAAGCTAACGTCCCTGCGAACCTCCCCTCCAATGAGCTGGTTAGTTTGGGATTGCCCACAAGTCGAACTGCCCGCTTCTGAATCTGGCCAAATGGAAGGACTTGGTATTGGGGTGCTCCGGTCCACAGGTGTGAGCAGGCCATATGCGGTCTGACTTGAGATTTATAGAACAAGAGCCTGTGTTCAGGCGTAAAGTAGCGCTTTGATCTGTAGAGTACTCCAAGCTTTTTGGAAGCTAATTAAGCTTTACCTTCCAAGTGATCTGGAATTGGACTTCGTCCAAAATGTGGTCGCCAGGGATCCCAATGCTGTTGAAAGGATCAGTAAGGGGAAAGTTCTGAAAGAGAAGGGGTGTGGTAAAGGGGGTATTCTTAGCGATCAATGCGCAAACTTGTGTTTTTGAGCGGTTGTATTGCACTATATTTTAAGTGCCCCATTCTGAGATCCGCTCTAAAAATGTCTCAATTTCAGACACGAGTTTGACTCTATACTCCTCCAGCTGTACTCGGGAAAGTTGTGCGTGGCCTTTGCATAGGGCTGCTCGACCCGTGCTGTCATCCGCATAGCAATGGAATGTGTTGTCATACAGTATAATATCATTGATATGCATACTGCATACAGCATGAACAGTGTGGGCTATAGCACAGTGCCCTGTGGAACACCAGCTACTCTAAAAGAGGCATAGAATATTTAATGTTTTACAGACTACAATTTCATATAAAGTTACTTATATAGGAAGATAATACAGGTATCTATCTAACATTATCTAGAGATATTTACACTGGAGACTGCATCTAAAACATTGTTGTAATGTTTTCGTCACAGTCTCCAGTGTCTGCATTTATACAGTTATAACCTTCTTGACTCTGGCGCAATCGGTCTCGGGCAGTCGGCACCACGCCATGATACGACACGCCCTACAAGTGTGTCTCTAACCATACTAAATGTATGAAACCGATAGGCTTCTGGCGCGTCACGACACGCCACGACACATAAGTTTGGTTCCGGCCAGTCGTTTCCTGACGTTTTTTAGTCATTGAATAAAAATATTTTTGTGTTTTAATTTACCGTTTTTTTTTTTTTTTTTTTTTTGTGTTCCTCCCTTTTTTCCTTCGACATGGGGGTCGAAGACTGTTCTAGGTCGGTACTTAGATCAGCTAAGTTGCATTCTGTTTGCTCTTTATTTTGTTTAACTACTACATAATATTTGCAGAGTTTATGATGCATTTCATATACATTTTTATTTAATATTTTATAAATGTTTTTTTTTTTCATTCTTTATGTTCTTTGCTCTTTTTTTTTCTTTTTTTTTTTTTTTTTTTTTTTTTTACTTTCTTTTTTTTTATCTTGTTTGTTTCTTTTTTTTTCATTTTTTTCCATTATTATTACTTTTTTTTTTTTTTTAAACAAAATATAACTTATTATTGCTAACTAGCTTAAACTACTATGCATTATCTAAACTTACTTACTTAACTATTCTTATAAAAACTTATGTGTCGTATAATCTTAATCTTTATAATTAATTTATTACATCATAAATAATTTACAGAAAGATGTCTTAGTTATTAATTTGTTTTGTTTTGTTTTATTATAATATTTGCTACCTTTACACAATAGTTTACAAATTTTTGTCTTGTTTCATTGTTACTTATAAGTTCCCTCAGTGTATCAGTTTTTATGTTTTTTCCTATTTCTATTTCAACATCATTTCTCTGTCTACCGAATCTTGGGCATTCTGATATAATATGTATTATGTCTTCCGCAATTTCCGGGTCGCATTTGCATGACGGGTTGTCCTTGCATTTGAACCTGTGCAAATAGTATGAGAACCCGCCATGCCCTGTTAATATCTGTACTAATGTTGGGTTAAGTTTTATTTGTTTTAAAATTTTATAAGCCTGTTTGATGTCTGGGAAAAAAATTTTCGTTGTTCCTGCTGTTGAGCCAGAGGTATATCTACTTTGCCATTCGTCAAGTGTGTCATTTCTAATGGAGCGTTTGACGTAGGATATTGGGCATGCATCGTAGTCTGCCTTTGTTCTTTTATATAATGCTGCCTCTTTAGCCAGTTGATCAGCCCTCTCATTACCTTCAACACCTACATGCAGGCCCGGATCTAGGGGGGGGCAGGCCGGGGCCCGTGCCCCGGGCGGCAGAATCAGAGGGCGGCAAATTCAAATGCTGAGTACAGCATTATCGAAACTTTGCGATGATTGAACGCGCAGTATAGTAGTAAAATAATCTATAGGTCAATTATGGCGGATTATCCTTAACCCTAGGTCGGTCGCGCTATTTTTTGTAACTTCGTCGGTCGCATGGGGTCTTTGAAAGCCCAATTTTATTTTATATTTTTTTATATAATTACTTCGTATATTCTGATTTTTTATTTATGTATTAATAAGGTACTAAGATGTATTTTAAAATAAAAGTATTATAATCTTTTAAATCTTTATAAGATCACGTCAGTCTCAGTCCCACTAGAGAAAAACATTTTTGACTCATTTTCGGCAACTTTAGTTTAAATTAATATAAAACCAATCATTTATTATATTTTCTTTCTAAAATCAACACAAACGATCAAAATAAGACTTATTTTAACGAAATCACAAAAAATAACATGAATGAATTCATATACATTAGTAAATTTTTACACCTCATTTTACAATTTCGAACAGCTTGCGCAATTTGATGCTGCATGCCTCTGGTACATATTTTGGTGACATAAAAAGCATCCTGTCGAATATTTTCTATCAAATATATCGTGGACAATATGTGCATCTCTTTCTGGACATTTGTGGCTGATTTTCACATCGATTTTGCAGGACAAAAAGACCAAAAAGCGCTTCATGCGCTGCCACGCTGGAGCGTTCTCGGGGTGTTTATAATCATCAAAAAGATGAAATGCATGTGTTTTGAAATAGTCTTTGCGTATCTTGGTCCTATTTGGCTAATTATATTCCAATATTGTCTCTGACTGAAGGATTAGGAGCAGTTTTCTTCCAGCTAAATATCGTTTCAGTATTTCCATGGCGTAGTTTTCCGACTAATAACATATGTGGTTGATGTTAAATAAAAAAATAAATAAATGTTATTTGTCGAGCGACTGGAACCTTATCCTCAGCATCGTCTTCTCAATCCAGTTATTCGGGCAGCTTAGGATGCCTCAGAATCAGTTTCAAGAGAACTTTTTTCAATTTCTTACGTCAGGTCCAAAATCAAAATGTTTACCAATGTTTCATCGATCGTAACATCTACATCATCTTCGGACTGTTCTTCTAGCCTTCGGACAATCTGCTGTTTTTTAAAATATTCCATTTTCGGTTAAATTTAACATAATGTAAGTGTCTGTCTTCAAACAAAAAATGTTACACGTTTGGTCGCGTGGGGTCTTTTGAAGCCCGCGCGCAAAACAAACGTTTATCATGCGCAAACGCAGTGCGCCAAATCAGTGATAACTGCTCTATTTTATACTTAAGTATATTTTAGGAAGCTACTATAAAACACAAGTCCGTACCATAAGTATTTAAAAAAATATGACAGTTTTTGCAAACCCCGGGCTTTCAAAGACCCCATGCGACCGACCTAGGGTTAAGGCAAACTAGGCACGTGCCTAGGGGCGCGAGATTACAAGGGGCGCCAAAATTAAGTACCTAAGCTGCAAAGTTAGCACAGGTCTTTCGAAGCTGCAAATTTGGATTAGTACTTAGGTACTTATATCTACGCGACTTTTATTGGTCCTAACAACATATTAAAAAATCAGAACTAGCCGTTAGTTCAGCCAATCAGGGGCGCCGATGAGGTGCTGCCTAGAGCGCTGTCGACATCTAATCCGCCAAATCAGGAATTCTTTGGTATCAGATAAGTACATATTTCAAACTGTTACAGGTCCAATTTTGTATTGAAAATATTTTGAAAATTCTTTTGGATGGCACTGTATAATCGATACTGAACCTAAAACTGTAATTTTTCATTTTTGTCTGTCTGTCTATTAATCTTGGCCACGAATCACGCCGAATCTACTAGGCCAGTCAAATCTTACATTAAAATCGCAATCAAACGGCAAGTTTTGATTTTTTAATATGATGTCAGGACTATGTACTACCAGTAGTACCTATTAATCTAAGTTTGCAGCACTCGAAAAACCGCGAAATTTTTGGCACTTTTTTGGATTTTTCAATATAAGTCCTAAACTATGCGTTTAAAAAAAAATATAAAAATGTCAATACTTTTTTAAAGTAAACTAAAATTGCTACAATTTAAGACAAGAACCAGCTCTGAAAATTCAATATTTACTGAGATACAGCTCTTCAAAACTTGACAATTATTTCTAAAAAAGTTAAATTTTAAGGTTTGGTCAATTTTAAACTCCGATATCGGGGAAAATACTCATTCTACAGGTTTAGTTATATGAAAAGATGTTGTAGTAAATATAATTAACTTTAATTTAAACATAAAACGAAATTTTTAGGCCATATATTTTATTTACAAATCCTGAAAATTCAAAAAATAAGAAAACTGCATTTTTCACTTTAGTTTGTTTTGAAGATAGTTTGAAAGAAAAAAACCATATATATCCACGAAATATATGTATGTATGTTTAAACTACTATTAAGTATTTATAATGTTATTTATTTATAAAAAAAAAAATTATATTATTATTTATGAAAAAAACCTGCATTACAAGAACATTATAGAGTGCCGAGCAAAAAGCTGCTCTTTCTCTGTGTAGCCTATATTTTTTTAACCCCCGACGCAAAAACGACGGGGTGTTATAAGTTTGACGTGTCTGTGTGTGTGTGTGTCTGTGTGTGTGTGTGTGTGTGTGTGTGTGTGTGTGTGTGTGTGTGTCTGTCTGTTCCCCTGTGGCGCTCAAACGGGTGGACCGATTTGAATGCGGTTTTTTTTGTTTGAAAGGTGATTTAGTCGAGAGTGCTGTTAGCTATGTTTGATGAAAATCGGTCCAAGATGTCCGCCGCTACAAAATGGCGGATTACATATTTTTTCACAAGTCCCTTGATATGGGTATCAAATGAAAGGGCTTGACTAGTAGAATAGCACTATTACAAATCCAAGATGGCCGCCGCCACAAAATGGCGAATGTCGGGGGTTTTTTAAATTTTCAATTTACACTTGTCCAAAAATACATTGACGTGTATAGACGTTAAGACGAGCAGTTGAACCCGAACCCCCCCTAGAGATTAATGTAATGTAAAAAAGTATACTTTTCCCTCCGCACACTTTAAACTAAGTATATGGCCTAGAGACATCGTTTTGTCCTTAAAATAAAGCTAATTAGATTTGGTACACCATTTTTTCTATAATTCTACCCGTAAAATGAGTAATATCCCTAACATCGCGGTCAAAAATTGTCCAAATCTTAAAATTTCACTTTTTTAGAAAAAAAAAAAACAATTTTAGTCTGCTTTCAAAATGTAACTTTAGAAAATATTTTAAAAAATGCATAGGGTTTTCTTACCGGTTATCGTCCATTTAGTGGAGTTACTGAGTTTGAGAGGGTGAAAATATATGTTCTATAAAAAAAAATTAAACAAAAACTTATTATAATATACTTCTAGTATAGTCTATTTTCATTGCATGTTAGTATTTTTTTAGTCAGATAACTAGTTTTTTTTTAATCCTAATAAAAAGCTGAAAATGCCGATTTCACCGGTTATCGTCCACTAAATCTAGTTATCGTCCACCCTTGTACCTGTTATCCGTCCACTGATTTCTATGAGAAATTTACTATGAAAAAGTATGCATGTAATGAGAAAGTAATTGAATATGTAATATTAACACCACTTTAATAATATGTATTTAATATCTATACCAATTAAAATTAACTTCCTGTCCGTCGTTTCGAAATATATGGGTTTTTATTAGTGAACTTATGTTTACTTATACATTATTAAAAAGTCACATAACCGTTTATAAAAAATTGTTTTCTGTTTTTCGTCTATTCGTAATATGTACTTACTTTTTAAAAAGCTGAACCTATTTTGACAGAACTTTCACAGGGTGATAAAGAACTTTATGCAAAGTGATGTGGTCTTTCTTCGCATACGCAATAGCGGTGAACTGCTTGTTTTAAAATAAAACAGATAAAAAACTATTGCCTTGTTAACGCGGTTTATAGAGTCTACAATATGACATAATATCTTTACCAACTTTGCGCCTATCTATCTTGCATCGTCTTTTACCACATCGCACTTACATTATATAAAAGTAGGTACATATAATTTGGCAGCCTCCCTGGCATGATGCAGGGGTAAGTCTTATTAGTGGAAGGTCTTCTACTTGATTCTCGGCAGACCAATTTGGTAAATTCAATTTAATAATTTCAAAATTGTTTCTAGTCTAGTATGCCTTACTTCCAAGTCATTTAGCGTTTAAGGGTACGAATTCTGCTGTACCTCTTTCAGATTATCCCGCATCCATCTTAGACTGCATCGTCACTTAACATCAGATGAGATCGCAGTCAAGGACTAACTTGTAGATGAATAAAAAATAAATTATAGATATGAGTAATAATCAAAATTCGCCTAAATAATAACATAATATTAAAAAATATATGTTTTTCATACAGTTTAAAATATAGGTGGACGGATAACCGGTGCACTTCAGGTTCTCTATTTTAAATTTCGTCCACAAATTATAATGATCGACAATACTATCTTAACTTATAAATATATCAAAGTTCCAAGGAGAAACACATAAAATATAAGGTAATTCTTTTGTCAAACAAGTTTAATTATTTATATTTTTACTAAATCTATTTATTTTCAAATAATAGCTTGGTGGTCGAAACTTAGAATATTTATTCAGTGCAAATTTAGATATCGTCCACGCGTGATTTTGAAGACCCATAGTTTTATATACAATGAGAAAAAAGTGGACGAAGACTAGTCACTAACTAGTGTATGTGTATAGGATTCGAATTAATAAACTTAATTCCAATTTTGTGCACACCTCGATTGATAACAAGACTACCTAAAATTAAGACGCTAAACCTGTGTTTGACCGCCCGGACGATAACAGGTTTTCTTAAGAAAATAGTGAACTAGTTGTCGTCCACCCCTTTTATTTGTATTCTAATGTAATAAAAAGTAAAAAAACACGTTCACAGTTTTTTATGAAACATAAGTAAGTGCTACAAAGAAGAATCAAACTAAATCTAATAGTAAAATGATTAATAACTTCCCGCGATAGTTGAAGCATGCCACTAATTTTTTTGCTCCACACGGCTCATTTTCATTCCTTAATTTCATACTCTAAATTCGATCGCTTTGTTTTCAAATAAACTTAAGTGAAATAGACTTTTTTCTTTCTCTGTGTCTTGATAAGACATTCAAATTGGCATAGAGATGCATTATTTTTAAGTAAGTCTTATAATGTTTCTATTTTTAAGCGT
The DNA here is from genome assembly GCA_920104075.1 of Melanargia galathea. Taxonomy (NCBI): domain Eukaryota; kingdom Metazoa; phylum Arthropoda; class Insecta; order Lepidoptera; family Nymphalidae; genus Melanargia; species Melanargia galathea. The sequence continues at coordinate 12,169,520 of OV049878.1, forward strand.
TTCTTAAGAGTGATCCGCTCGGTGGACGATAACAGGTGCGTGTCCGGAAACCGGTTCCTACCCTAGTTTATACTGGTGACCGATACCTACTGGAGTATACCGAAAATATTGGTGGGGGCGGCATTTTTCAGTTTTTGCCCCGCCTCGAAAAAACTGAAGATCCGGGGCTGCCTACATGGGCTCTTACCCAGAAAAGTTGTATAATTTTCCCTTCTTGTTTTCTTTCTAAAAGGTTTTTTCTTATAGAGTGTACTAGTGGATGTGAGGTGGTATGTCTCTTTATTAAGTCGAGGGATGATTTAGAATCACTTACTAAACTTGCTTTCCTGATAATCTACGGTTATAATAAAATAAAATAAAATAAATAATACTCTTGATTTATGATTAAGACAAAGTAATCTCTCTTCTTATTTTATGATTATGTCGTTGTCACGAGGGTGTGAAAATTAGAGTATTTAACACAAAAGTAATGTTGTCGGGGGTAAGGGAGTGCACCTCCATCTCAGCACTCCAATTGTCAACCTCACCTGCACGTGGTGCCCCCTGCTAATCAACAGACGAGGCTCTGACGACCGACAAATGGCGGTATAACCATTTCACATCGGCTAGACTACAAAATGGCAAGGGCCGATGTCGGGCAGCAGCGACATCGGTACAATAGTCTAGCCCTGCGATCGCCAACCCGCCTGCCCAGCGTGGCGATTAAGGGCATAACCCTTTGCATATGGATTGCACAATAAAGCCACAGCCCCTAGTCCCCGGCGGCCCCGCTATTCCTAGCTCTGGCAGCGGTTACGGTAACGGCGGGGCAGGGGGTGTCAAGAATCTCCGGAAGAGATTCCGCTGCCAACCCCGACGACTGGACCTGGCAACATATAACGCACGCACTTTGAGGACCGACGAAAAGATCATCGAGCTGGAAGAAGCAGTGAGCAAGTTGAATTGGGGTGTCATAGGGTTATCTGAAGTCCGAAGAGAGGGGGAGGACTCGATAACCCTTAAATCCGGCAACTTGCTTTACTACCGGGAGGGCGATCAAAAATCCCAGGGTGGTGTCGGGTTTCTCGTCCACAGGTCCCTCGTTAACAACATTGTGCAAGTCGAAAGTGTGTCGAGCAGGGTAGCGTACCTTATACTCAGAATAACCAAACGGTATTCGCTGAAGGTCATACAGGTCTACGCACCGACATCGACACATACCGACGAGGAAGTAGAGGTCATGTATGAGGACATATCAAAAGCCATGCATGCCTCTAATACCTACTACAGTGTTGTGATGGGGGATTTCAACGCAAGGCTGGGTAAGCGAAGCGGTGTAGAGTTGAAAGTGGGACAATTTGGCTATGGGCGACGGAACCATAGGGGCCAAATGTTGGCCGACTTCATGGAGAAAGAGGGCCTCTTTATGATGAACTCTTTCTTCGAAAAGCGGCCACACAGGAAGTGGACCTGGATGAGCCCCGACGGTTCTACGAGAAATGAGATCGACTTCATCATGTCTACCAAGCGGCATGTATTCAATGATGTCTCTGTGATCAATAGGGTAAAAACCGGCAGCGATCACCGTATGGTACGAGGCACATTGAATCTGAACATAAAGCTCGAAAGGGCCAGACTGATGAAGTCAACGCTCCGACCTTCTCGCGCCCATATCCAGAACCCCGAGAGCTTCCAACTCGAATTGCAAAACCGATTCGCTTGCCTGGCAGATTGCGATTCTGTGGACGAACTAAACAACAGGCTGGTGGAAACTGTCCATGCGGTCGGGTCTAGGTTCTTTAAGACCCACCGTAGAAGTAGAACCAAAAAATTCTCAGACCATACTCTCAATCTCATGGAATAGAGACATGAAATGAGACTGCAGTCTTCAGGAGACGCCCTTGCTTATCGGCGGATTAATAGACAGATCTCTAAATCACAGAAACGCGATCTGCGATACTTTAACACCGAGCGTATCAAAGAAACCATTGAGCGGAACAAAGGCTCAAAGGTGTTCGCGAGAGATCTGTCTATCGGTCAAAGCCAGCTGACGCGACTGAAGACCGACAGCGGTAGTCTCATTTCGTCTAAACCTGAGATTTTGAGAGAGGTTGAGAAGTTCTACGGACAGCTGTACACGTCAACACAGAAGCCTGTTGAAGATTTGGCTAAAGATCCCAGAGCCAAATTGACCCGACACTATACCGAAGATATCCCGGACGTCAGCCTATACGAGATTAGTATGGCTCTCAAACAACTTAAGGACAACAAGGCGCCAGGTGATGACGGAATCACAGCGGAACTCCTGAAAGCAGGTGGAAAACCGGTCCTTAAAGTCTTTCAGCGACTGTTCAATTCCGTCATCGACCAGGGCATAACGCCAGAGGCATGGCACAGAGGCGTGGTGGTTCTTTTCTTCAAAAAGGGCGATAATACCCTGCTGAAGAATTATAGACCCATCTCGCTGCTGAGCCATGTCTATAAGTTGTTCTCGAGAGTCATTACGAATCGTCTCGCTCGTAGGTTCGACGACTTCCAGCCTCCCGAACAGGCCGGGTTCCGAAAAGGCTTCAGCACCATAGACCACATCCATACGCTGCGGCAGGTTATACAGAAGACCGAAGAGTATAACCGGCCACTTTGCTTAGCGTTTGTGGACTATGAGAAAGCCTTTGATTCGGTGGAAACTTGGGCTGTATTGAGATCACTGCAGAGATGCCGGATCGACTATCGGTACATCCAAGCGCTGAAGTGTTTGTACGAAAACGCCACTATGTCAGTCCGTATACAGGATCAGAATACGAGGCCAATCCAATTACAGCGAGGAGTGCGTCAGGGAGATGTTATCTCCCCGAAGCTATTTACCGCTGCATTGGAAGACGTCTTTAAGCTTCTGGACTGGAACGGACTTGGCATCAATATAAACGGCGAGTACATCACTCACCTACGGTTTGCCGATGATATAGTCGTGATGGCAGAGACTCTGGGAGACCTCAATATAATGCTCAACGATCTCAGCAGAGTTTCTCAACAGGTGGGCCTAAAAATGAACATGAGTAAGACGAAGATCATGTCTAACGCTCATGTTCCGCTCCACCCGGTAATCGTTGAGAACTCTGCACTCGAAATTGTAGACGAGTACATATACCTAGGACACACGATTCAGCTAGGTAGGTCCAATTTTGAGAAAGAGATCAACCGCCGAATCCAACTCGGCTGGGCAGCGTTCGGGAAACTTCGAGATGTCTTTTCTTCCAATATCCCTCAGTGTCTGAAGACGAAAGTCTTCGAACAGTGCGTGTTGCCAGTGATGACTTACGGATCTGAGACATGGTCGCTGACAATGGGCCTCATAAGAAGGCTCAGGGTCACTCAGCGGGCGATGGAGAGAGCTATGCTCGGAGTATCCCTGCGGGATCAAATCAGAAATGAGGAGATCCGCAGGAGAACCAGAGTTACCGACATAGCTCATCGAGTCGCAAAGCTGAAGTGGCAATGGGCGGGGCACATTGCTCGAAGAACCGATGGACGTTGGGGTCCCAAGGTGCTTTAATGGCGACCTCGCACCAGTAAACGCAGCGCAGGTAGACCCCCCACTCGTTGGACAGACGATCTCAAGCGAGTCGCTGGCAGCCGCTGGAATCAGGCGGCACAAGATCGTGTGCTGTGGCGATCCTTGCAAGAGACCTATGTCCAGCAGTGGACGTCCATTGGTTGAAACGAACGAACGAATGTTGTCGGACGCCCCTATTATACGTTCACAGGTACCCATCAGGTACCCCTACATCCCACGCTACACTCGGATTCTAGATGCAACACCCTCGGAATGCTCGGGAGTGTGTTTAAAATCCCTCGTTCCGCCTGAGATTTATCCCGGCACCCATAGAGATAATAATAATAAGTAGAGTAGGCATACCTACCTTAAAAACGTGCCAAAAATACACTCACACACGCACAATCCTGTAACATAAAATGGCGCGTGTTCATTGTGATGTCTCAAGTTGTGCGTGTGTGAGTGTTCATGTATACATTTTAGGGAGGCCATCTTAAGGGAAGTTGCAATAAAATTTCTGCCACGATCTGTTTTATTGTTATGTTTAAAAATGTAGTGTTGTCTCTTACACACGTATGAAAATTTTGATAAGCTTAAGCTATTTTCCGATCCACTATTTTCTATAGGACATTATGCCATGTCCTCTTCTATAGGTTCATGCCGGCACCCGTGACATCACATACGTAATACATTGCATATACCCCCATGTTGAATAATTTAAGAGCTTTGGCCGTCCCCGAAGGATTAACAACAGCAATAAATTTCATTTTACTGTGACTACATTATGTACATGACTCACAATGTTTGACTCGTTACTAAAATTACCTACCTATGTACACGCACGTCACGGAGTGTTCGTTTCGCAGTCTGTGATTTTTTGTTTTTGGTCTGCTACAAGTAACTAATACCTAATCTGTGGTCTGCTACGACTTTGACCAGGGGGGTGACACTGTAGTTCCCTTGGACTTCGCAAAGCGCTAGTATCGCAACCACAGAACTACTTTTCTAAGGTCATATCCAAGAAGGTTATATACTCTATGTAGACACTGGAAACTGCGCCTGAAACATTTTAATAAAGATAAAGTCATTCAGCTGGGCTATTTTTCCTCTCTAGTTTTTCTATATCTCACACACTTTATTTAAGTAGTCTGTTGAGAATGAGACAAAGCCTGTTCAAGACCATATTTCTTTGCTTCAACATTTTGTTTGGATTGTTCCTGGTCTGTGGTGCTCAGGTTCTATGTTTCTTGGTCATATCATTAAAGTGTTCTGACTTCTGTGGTAATTATTGTTTTTTTCAAAATGGCGTCTTCGTTGTTGTTGTGTTTCGAAAAAAATAAAAATAATTATTGATTTCTTGCAATCTTCTAAACTTTAAATACGTCGAGTCGAGCTTCTGTTCCTGTGTTTGTGTTTTATACTGTAGTGCTATTTATATTTGGCACGTTGACTCTTTTTTTGTTTCATTGAAACAAGACTCGTACCTATGTTTTGTTTTTTGAAATATCTGACCTGACATCAAGAAAACAAGGAGAAATGTGGCTGCTCGCCAGTACAAAACAACATTAAGTTGTTTCGATTTCCTAAACCTGCTGGAATTTTGCGCGGTACGTATAACCAACCTAACCTAACTAGATTTATACTATACGTTATAAAATTCATTCTCCATAAATTATTCATAAACAGACACAAGCACACCTTTTGATATTTATAGTGATACCAACAGGTGTGCTTAAGTTGGCTTAAGTCTATAGTTTCCTGCTGTGTTACTGTCAACCATTTTCCAGATATTGCAGATACCACTAGTGAGGAAAAAAATTTATTGGTAGCCCACCTTTTGTGTTTACTATTTATTACCTATAGGGTAGTAAAAATACTACTATTCATATATGGTATATATTTGTAACTAGATGATGCCCACGGCTTCGCCCGTGTGGATTTAGGTTTTTAAAAATCCCGTGGGAACTTTTGATTTTCCAGAACAAAAAATAGCTTATCTGTAGAAACCCGTCCCCAAAACGGAAAAATCCCGTGGGATCCCCACGATTTCGGAATACAATTCCTTACAGCATCAGGGTTGAGGAGTTGGATATGTACTTACTCGAGTTCATTCAACGTTAAAGTCTTTAATTGGTACCCCCAATATCAATTTAAATAACCGAAAGTTTCTAAAATCCATTAATTTTGGGGATTAGGTCCCCTGCAGCATCAGGATTGAGGAGTTGGAATCCAAATTTTTTTATAGAACAGGGTCGCAATGTTTCTCTATCGATTAAAAAAAAATTACGCAAATCGATTCAGAAATCTCGGAGATATCGGTGTACATAGGTAGAAAAACACAACTCCTCCTTTTTTGAAAGTCGGTTAAAAAAGTAGCCTATGTTACTCCCTGGTTAATTCTCTACTTGTATGTGAAGGTCCCGTCAAAATCGGTTCAGCCGTTCCGAAGATTAGCCCGTTCAAACAGACAGACAGACAGACAGACAGACAAAAATTTTAAAAACGTGTGATTTGGTTATGGTAGCGTTCAAATAACCATATGAGCTTAATATGAGGTAGTTATTTCGATATTACAGACAGACACTTCAATTTTATTTATTAGTATAGATAATTAGTACCAATTAATTATTTTTAAATTTATTTGTTTCTTTTCAGATGTGAACTATGTGATATTCAGATGTGAAGATGAATTAAACAGACAGGTTTTACTGATTGTTTTATTGGGTTTTATTTCAAGAAGTTCTCAGGGCCAGCCCGGAGTTGTTTGTTAGCAGTATTTCACCCTCGTGCCTCGGAGAGGATGTAAAGCAGGCTGTCCTGTTTATTATTACTATTACTATCATCATAATAGTCGCTAAAGTCCACCAACCTGCATTGGAGCAGCGTGGTGGGTCTAAGCTCTAAATCCCTCTCTCGTATGAGAGAGGAGGCCTGTGCCCAACTGTGGGATGTTTAAAGGTTGTACTGTTGGTGGTAAAAAATTATTTGTTCCATGTTTAGTAACTTTTGTCGTTCTTCTTGCGAATACATCTTTAATTATGACTATTCATATTAGTGATCTTTTATATTTCTGCAAAAGAATTTATTGATATTATCTTACTTTCAGCCAAAGATTAAAAGAGTGATCACAATTATGCTATTATAGTTTGATAAATAATTGATGGTAGGTTTAAACAATATCTGACTGGTGGTTTCTGATTGTAAACAAAATTTTTGTACATGATGCCTTAATATATTGCCCAGTTGTGAATAATCAAGATTTACATAATATTTTTACCTTTCCATCGCCACTGTCACAAGTCTATGCAAGACAAATTAATGTGATGGTCTGCACAGAGACACAAAGTCATTACTTTATCACTTTGTACTGACATCCATAAAATAGATTTTATTTTCCATAGCAGGATGAGAAGAGGAAAATGTTGGCAATGTTAATTTGTGGATATAAATAAGTGGGAAACAATCTCTTAGAATAGTTTTTATATATTCTGTATTTTATGTTAATTTAATTTTATGCCTCGATCTGTATAATAATTGGTGTAATATTTTTTTTAATTATTATATTAATATATAAATAAATATAATTTGAGAGGTGTGCAAGAAAAACTTAAGAAACAAAATATATGCTTTTCTCAAAAATTACTTTTGATAAATATAAAGCGTATAGATTAAGAAAAAAGAAATATAAAATTGAATATAGTAAGTTGTTTTATTTTAAACCCAAAAATTTCAAAAAGAATAAAAAATGTAGTGGTACCCCATTTCAACGTTTGTCATGGGACATCACTATACTATCGATATCGATATTTTAAGGTGGGATTGTGTCCCATCACTTCTTCTTGCGACACTAGCGCTTTGCGAAGGCAACGGAACTAACTGTTTTTTGCCACTGTCCCATCTGTCTTAGAGACTAGTATATTAGTGATCTGTGGACTTTGACATTTTGAATTTGCCATCATTTTCATTTACTAATTTTTATTTTTTGTGGTCTGTGTTTGCGATCCATAATTTCGCCATCAAAGATGAAAGAACAAAAATCTTAAATAAAATAACTACTTTTGACACAAAATACAATTACTCCAAAGAGACTTTTGCCATCTTGGTAGAGTGGACGCTACAGTGGTATTCATCTGAACTCCGAAGTGAATTATAAATATAAACCATTGAAGATGCGGTGCTGCGTGCCCTTCTGCAGAACCACTGCGGAGATCGTGTCCGAGTGCGAGGAGATTGCGTTTCACGAGTGAGTGTTCCATTGTTTCCGCGCACTACTGCAACTGTAGCGGGCCGGGGCGGCGCGCGCGTCGTGACGCCGCCATCTCAAGCCCGCTGCCCGTCTTCATGGCACATCGTCCGTTCCTTGCTGTGTCACTTGGCAGGGGCTAACTACATCCGTAAACAACTGATGTGCGTACTTTAGAACCGTTTCGCAGGAGGGGGAGGTTCCCTCGGCCGAGACATCACTCCCATGACAAAGCAGTATATGTGTACACCATTAAAAAAACAAAATCAGCCAAGTGTGACCTAAGACTCGCAGTATTAGGGTTTCACATGTGTGACCTACAAAAATATTATACACTATAAATATACAGTATAATTTGGTAATTAATATATAAAAATTCCAAACTCCTAACTGTTCACTATTCTTGACACTGAGCTATATTTTCTCATTTGTACTCTAGATGATCTGAATAGAGAAATTTGTGATTTGTATAACAAGTCGCACTTAACAAAACCTCTGTGTTAAAGTACATCCTGTAATTTCCAGGTTACCCGATGAAGCGCCTCTCCGTGCCGCTTGGCTCAAAGCCCTCGGCAAACACGACACTCTCCTGCCAGACCCTGCCGTGGTCTGCTCGCAGCATTTCCTCAACGATGACATTTATGAAACAGAAAGTGGCTCAAGGTGAATTCGGACCGGTGCTATCCCCTCAACAGTGCAGGTGCTACTTCATAATGCTTGTAGTTTTAGTTTGAACTCAAAGCAAAGTTTGTTTAATGACAAAGAAACATGAACATAGATTGCTCTAAAAGCCAATAGTTATAATCACTTAACCTAAATCATAATGTGAGATCGTGATAACTAAAAAAAAACCTAGCTGAGTTTGTTGTGGGTTCTTGTCAGACCAGAGCACAACAGTTTTAGTTTGTGATTATTACCAGGACCGACAGCTTACTGTGTTCTTGAGAAATAAGAAACAACACTTCACAGTCTGTCTCCATTCCAGTTACAGACTCAGATTGATGTTGCTTAACCAGCATAATTGATGGATATGTACACTCAGCACTAGCCCATCACTTTTCTCGAATGGTGGAGGCTTGTTGCAGTACATGGTTTAAGATGCAAATGCTCACACTGGACACTTTGCGCAGGTCTGCTTGATGTGCTTCAACACTCACAGCAAGCTGTTTCCAATGAGTAAATACAAGTTGGAAGAAGCATACGAACGCTTGGTGGGACATCCTGTAAGTTGAACATTTATATCTTGATGTTTGATTATAAGTTCACCTCTATCAGTTGTAAGGTGTTTATTTGTATTTGTTTTATATGTACAAAATAATCAACATGAATCCGACTGAGCAGCATATTGTCGAGTGAGTGTATAAACAATGTTGCCACCTATCTACTTAAAACTTTATTGACAAGCAAAGCAAACAAGTATCCTACAACTAAACACAAACCTTTCACATTTCACTGGCAATATAGTATATTAATGTAACTGTTTTAGGATATTATGATTATTAAATTCAAACAGCCATAGACATATCAACCAATGATATCTTGAACATCACCATTTCATGTAATGTCCGTTGCACACTATAGTGGTGTAGTAGTTTGAGGAATACACACTTGTATTATACTGGCTGATGTGTGGTTGCAGGCGTGTGCTCAAGGAAACCTGAGACGAGCAGTCTGTGTACAATGTGCCCAGAGGTTGGTGAACTTCAGCAAGTTCAGAGACAAGAGCTTGAGGGCCCGTGCCCTGATGATGGAGCTGGTTAGGAAACACAAACTGGTGAGTATCTCAGCATTTAAACTGTTGTGAGTGATGTCCTGTGCAGTAATAACCTAGTGGTTAAGATTTTGGGTTCCCTTTTGGATGAAGGAGTTATATCCCCAGCACACACCTCTAACTCTTTGCAGTTATGTGCATTTTAAGCAATTAAATATCACTTGCTGAATGGTGTAGAAAAACATTGTAAGGAAACCTGCATGCCTGAGAGTTCTCCATAATGTTCTCGAAGGAGTGTGAAGTCTACTGATCCGCACTCAGCCAGCGTGGTGGTCTACGGCCTAAACCTTTCCCACTCTGAGAGGAGAACCGTGCCCCGTAGTGGGCTGGTAATGGGTTGATCAAGGTGATGATGTTGAGCGTTTAAATGATATTTTGTTCATTAGGTGGTCAGATAACAGATTATCCTCAACGCATCAACTCGTTCCAGATAACAATACGCCATGTCAAATCGATAAGCCGCGCGAAGCACCAACTGGAGTCCGGCATCGTGAAGACAGTCCTGGAGCCTGACCGCTGCGACGCGCACATAGCGCACTGTGACGCAGGCAGACCGACAGCACCGGGCGCCGCTGCAGTGGCAGTGAACAGTGCACTCGACACCTCGGCGAACAGTGCAGACGACAGCACTGACAGCTGCAGTGAATACCTGCTCAGTGAAGATTACTCCTCCGATGACAGCATAGCGTTGGAAGCGCGACTACTGGACGACGCCCTTCGCGATGCTCTCGAGAAGAGACGACTTAACAACACCACTGGGACCCCGCAGAGTGCGCCTCGCACCATGGCGGTGACGAGTGAGCACGGCGAGCCGGCACAGGAGCTGATGCAGTGCGAGAGTGCGCCCCGCACCATGGCGGTGAACAGTGAGCACAGCGAGCCGGTACAGAAGCTGATGCAGTGCGAGAGTGTGCCCCGCACCAATGCGGTGAAGAGTGAGCACGGCGAGCCGGCACAGGAGCTGATGCAGTGCGAGAGTGTGCCCCGCACCAATGCGGTGAAGAGTGAGCACGGCGAGCCGGCACAGGAGCTGATGCAGTGCGAGAGTGCGCCTCGCTCCATGGCGGTGAAGAGTGAGCACGGCGAGCCGGCACAGGAGCTGATGCAGTGCGAGAGTGCGCCCTGCAGTGCTACGCTCTGTTGCGAGTTGCTCCACGAACACGAATACTACGACAGGTGAGTGCGACACAAAAATAAAGTCCCGCCGCGTCTGTTCGCGATCAACTCAAAAATTACTGAACGGATTTTCATACAGGTTTCACTATAGATAGAGTTATTCACGAGAAAGGATTTATAGTGCCTGGAAGCTTTCATCGAATAAAAATGAATTTTGAAAGTTTTTATGTTTGTTCCCTATGCATTGCTGAACCATACTTCACAGTTGGCGCCCGGCGCCTCCGCTTTATTGTCTACTTTACGCACTCGTGATGTAAACGATGTTATATCCTTGCAGGCAGATACACGAGCCGAAGTCGTCGGAACACTGCGACCGGGATTTGGGTGAGACATATTACTTTTCATGTGTTTTTGTGTTTGATCGACTTCAAAAAAAGCAGATTGTCGATCAACATTTGGAGCATTATGATATCCATAATAATAATTACCGGTCAATGTGATTTTATCACATACACTTCGTGTGTCGGTCAGTGTTAACAATTTCCGGTCGTTAATAACTTTCAATTGATCACACTAACTGTGACATATTCCTTCGTCTGTCCGATGTGAACAAAGTCACAAAATATTTCCTTGTCGCCTTTTGTTTTGTTTCAGTCGCTCCTCACGCGAGTGAAGAGCGTGCAACTGATACGAGCGACGAGTTGGATATATTGTGTTTCGCTCCTAATAGAATCGTCGTTGAAGACGCGAGGAACCCCCAGGACACTGGCCCCAGACCAGAGGAATCGTTGCCAGAAACGACTGGGCGAAGTGAACTTCGTACAAACGAACGAATGGACACAGAACGTGAACATTCACAGTTAGCGAAACCTGACGACCGACCGCAGTATGTCTGTGACGTTTGCCAAAAGATATTTCAACGGAAAACTTCCTTACTCACCCACATCAGAGCGCACACTAATGCAGAACCCTTCCCTTGTACGGCAAGCGAGAGCAAATTCCACCGAAACAGTCGTTCAGTGAAACATGTGAGAACTCACACTGGCGAAAAGCGATTTGCTTGTGAGTTATGCGATTACAAATCTACGCAAAATTGTAATTTAGTGAGGCACATGAGAACTCACACTGGCGAGAAACCGTTTTCTTGTGAGTTATGCGATTATAAATGTACAGTAAATAGTAAATTAGTGATTCACATGCGAACTCATACTGGCGAGAAACCGTTTACTTGTGAGTTATGCGATTATAAATGTACAGTAAATAGTTATTTACTGAATCACATGAGAACTCACACTGGCGAGAAGCCGTTTGCTTGCAAGTTATGCGATTATAAATGTACGCAAAATAGTATTTTAGTGAGTCACATGAGAACTCACACTGGCGAGAAACCGTTTGTTTGCAATTTATGCAATTATAAAAGTACAGTAAATAGTAATTTAGTGAATCACATGCGAACTCACACTGGCGAGAAACCGTTTTCTTGTGAGTTATGCGATTATAAATGTACGCAAAATAGTATTTTAGTGAGTCACATGAGAACTCACACTGGCGAAAAACCGTTTGTTTGCAATTTATGCAATTATAAATGTACAGTAAATAGTGATTTACTGAAACACATGAGAACTCATACTGGCGAGAAACCGTTTGCTTGCAAGTTATGCAATTATAAATGTACACAAAATGGTAATTTAGTGAGGCATATGAGAACTCACACTGGGGAAAAGCCGGTTGTTTGTAAGTTATGCGATTACAAATGTAAGCAACATAGTACTTTAGTGAGGCACATGAGAACTCACACTGGCGAAAAGCCGTTTGTTTGTAATTTATGCAATTATAAATGTGCAGTAAGTGGTAATTTATTGAGGCACATGAGAACCCACACCGGCGAAAAGCCGTTTGTTTGTAAGTTATGCAATTATAAATGTACAGTAAAAAGTAGTTTAGTGGTGCACATGAGAACTCACACCGGCGAAAAGCCGTTTGTTTGTAAGTTATGCAATTATAAATGTACGCAGAATGGTAATTTAGTAGTGCACATGAGAACTCACACTGGTGAGAAGCCATTATAATTATGGAAGTTATCATGTTTTTAGTGCAGCGATCCATATGTAGACATGTAAGAAACAACCATTAGACCTAATTCAGACGAGAGATTTTTTAACGGACGTTAAAAAAGCCTCTAAATGGAACAAATTTATTCCCAAGGTTGTGTTCACACGTCAGCTTTTTTAACGCGATGCAATTTTATCGCGCAGTGTTCTATTCTTAGCGCTCGGCGTTGGGCGTTAATAGACCATACGAAACTTCTTACTATTATTCAGACGAGCGTTAAAAAAGCGCCAACGCCGGGTTTTAACGCGAGTATAATCATACTGTTGGTCCAACGTTGGCCTAACTACAGACTACAGCGTTGTAATATATGCAAAATGTGTAACGTTCGGCCAACCTTCGCTATAGTTGGTTGAACAACAAGGTATAATCCTTCTTTTGGTGCAACGTTGGCCTAACTACAGACTACAGCGTTGTAATATATGCAAAATATGTAACGTTCGGCCAACCTTCGCTATAGTTGGTTGAACAACAAGGTATAATCCTTTTTTTGGTGCTACGTTGGCCTAACTACAGACTACAGCTTTGTAATATATGCAACATGTGTAAACGTTGGGCCAACCTTCGCTATAGTTGGTTGAATAGCAAGGTATAATAATACTGTGGGTGCTATGTTGGCCTAACTACAGACTACAGCGTTGTAATATATGCAAAATGTGTAACGTGAGCACATAGACATTGTGAAAATAAGAAGTTTGAGTACCAACAACATGGGGCTGCACCTTATAGTTTCGGAGATATAAGCTTTTAAAAATCTGACAACGGGAGCACATTGACATCGCAAAAATAAGAAGTTTGAGTACCAACAACATGGGGCTGCACCTTATAGCTTCGGAGATATAAGCTTTTAACAATATGACCACGGAAGCATATAGACATCGCGTAAATAAGAAGTTTGAGTACCAGCAGCATGGGGCTGTACCCTATAGTTTCGGAAATATAAGCTTTTAAAAATCTGACCACGTGAGCACTTAGACATCGCGAAAATAAGAAGTTTGAGTACCAACAACATGGGGCTGTACCCTATAGTTTCGGAAATATAAGCTTTTAAAAATCGGACCACGGGAGCACATAGACATCGCAAAAATAAGAAGTTTGAGTACCAACAACATGGGGCTGCACCTTATAGTTTCGGAGATATAAGCTTTTAAAAATCTGACCACGTTAGCATATAGACATCGCGAAAATAAGAAGTTTGAGTACCAACAACATGGGGCTGCACCTTATGGTTTCGGAGATATAAGCTTTTAAAAATTTGACCACGGGAGCATATAGACATCGCGAAAATAAGAAGTTTGAATACCAACAACATGGGGCTGTACCCTATAGTTTCGGAGATATAAGCTTTTAAAAATTTTACCACGGGAGCATATAGACATCGCGAAAATAATAAGTTTGAGTACCAACAACATGGGGCTGTACCCTATAGTTTCGGAAATATATGCTTTTAAAAATCTGACCACAGAAGCATATAGACATCGCGAAAATAAGAAGTTTGAGTACCAACAACATGGGGCTGTACCCTATAGTTTCGGAAATATAAGCTTTTAAAAATCTGACAACGGGAGCACATTGACATCGCAAAAATAAGAAGTTTGAGTACCAACAACATGGGGCTGCACCTTATAGCTTCGGAGATATAAGCTTTTAACAATATGACCACGGAAGCATATAGACATCGCGTAAATAAGAAGTTTGAGTACCAGCAACATGGGGCTGTACCCTATAGTTTCGGAAATATAAGCTTTTAAAAATCTGACCACGTGAGCACTTAGACATCGCGAAAATAAGAAGTTTGAGTACCAACAACATGGGGCTGTACCCTATAGTTTCGGAAATATAAGCTTTTAAAAATCTGACCACGGGAGCACATAGACATCGCAAAAATAAGAAGTTTGAGTACCAACAACATGGGGCTGCACCTTATAGTTTCGGAGATATAAGCTTTTAAAAATCTGACCACGTTAGCATATAGACATCGCGAAAATAAGAAGTTTGAGTACCAACAACATGGGGCTGCACCTTATGGTTTCGGAGATATAAGCTTTTAAAAATTTGACCACGGGAGCATATAGACATCGCGAAAATAAGAAGTTTGAGTACCAACAACATGGGGCTGTACCCTATAGTTTCGGAGATATAAGCTTTTAAAAATTTTAGCACGGGAGCATATAGACATCGCGAAAATAATAAGTTTGAGTACCAACAACATGGGGCTGTACCCTATAGTTTCGGAAATATATGCTTTTAAAAATCTGACCACGGAAGCATATAGACATCGCGAAAATAAGAAGTTTGAGTACCAACAACATGGGGCTGTACCCTATAGTTTCGGAAATATAAGCTTTTAAAAATCTGACCACGGGAGCACATAGACATCGCAAAAATAAGAAGTTTGAGTACCAACAACATGGGGCTGCACCTTATAGTTTCGAAGATAAAAGCTTTTAAAAATCTGACCACGTTACCATTTATAGACATCGCGAAAATAAGAAGTTTGAGTACCAACAGCATGGGGCTGCACCTTATGGTTTCGGAAATATAAGCTTTTAAAAATTTGACCACGGGAGCATATAGACATCGTGAAAATAAGAAGTTTGAGTACCAACAACATAGGGCTGTACCCTATAGTTTCGGAAATATAAGCTTTGAAAAATCAGACCACGTCAGCACATCTACGCGAAAATAAGATGTTTGTGTAACAACATCATGGATCTGCACCTTATAGTTTCGGTAGATTAGCAAAGTACGGCACCGTAACAACAGGCTTACATGGTCACGTGACGAAATACAACTGTGGACGTCTCGTAGTGACGTAGGTATTAGCGGGCATCCTTTGAAAAAGACCGACTTTGAATGGATCGGCCCGTAACACGTGTCTTTACTCCGAACAGTACAGAAATCACGTCCACACTTGTAACTAGCCGCACCGAACATGTTCGCGAACTATGCCATGTACGGTCGTTTCTTCGAGCGCTTGAGATGGGTTACTGCTTAACAGTTCGGCGTAACAAATGCCGTCCACACTATCGTAACTACTACGCGGTGTTGACACGGTTACGCAGTTCGGTTCGATGAAATGTTACAAGTTTGGACGGACCTTTAAATGTGAATATCTTGCAGTTCCAATAATATTACATACCTACATAAACAGTCGAATTGATACTTAACCTCTTTTGAAGTCGGTTAAAAACGTATCTGAGTTAATTCCGATCACAATAATGCTGCAGATGTCAGAATCTCTACGGCTTAGGAGCTCAGTATTTTGCAGCATCAACATCATCATCGTTGGCCCAATGTTAAAAGATTGTAAGCAATACTGCATGACGTAACATAACATTTCATGTAATTGGCCTTACAGAGGGACTTAGTTGGCATCTCAACCACCATCTTCCTAAATGCTACCAACCGATGACTACCGTTGGCATAAAACCCCGACAGAAATTGCTAATAAGGGGTGCTACAGTACCCTGCATTACCTGGGATAAGACTTGGAGTCTAATCATAAAGTTGTTGCTTGGTACCTACAATATTAATTCACTATGAACACTTCCTATATCTTCATAACTTAGGTGGGCATTAAGTAATTATTCTACAGTGTCAGGACTCAGGATTAAGGATTCGCAATAGGAGCCTACTATAACCTGCCCCCTGATTGTGTAACTTTTGACGATGAAATGGTATTCATTTGATGGCCTAAGGCATCAAAGTAAAATAAACCATAACATCATTGAAATAGATCTCAATTTCGTCTATCCATTCTTATACGTTTAGGTATGTACGATACGATCCATAACGCTCCATGTTGAAATCAGTTGTACTGAATTTGTGACTTTAAATTAATACATTCAAGGTATATTTTACTTTAATGGTCTTAGGCCATCAAATGAATACCATTTCATCGTCAAAAGTTACACAATCAGGGGGCAGAACCACTATTAGTTTTTTACCTAAAAAATATGTGATGACTTGTCCGTGACTTTCTTTAGGTCTTAATATTGATCTCCAATAAACAAAAATCGATAAATATGGGAAAAAGTGCTTGATTTCGTTTAATAATTTAATCATGAAGGAATAAAACAAACCTAAAACATATTTTTTGAAATGAATAATATGTGATATGATATGATAAAAATTTGCGTGAAATGAAACGTTGTTTGACACGACAAGCGCAGGGTGGCCATTTTGTGGGGAGTTTCCCAACCTGCGGGGAGATTTGAAATAGATTGGGAATTTATTGGATTTATTTATAAATGTCTATAAAAAGGTTTTGTTTTTTTAACCACACTTTTGGTAAATTTAGTACTTTGTTTATCACTAGGGCAGCCGAGTTAACCTAGTGTTTAATTTAATTTTCCTATTTTTCATGAGATTCGGGTCTACATATACCTACTAATAAAATTACACTCCGAATAAAATACTAAATCCATTTAAAAAAAAAAGTGTTTCAAATGCAATTAAAAAATAGGTAGGTAAGTATTTTGCATTTGCATTTAAAATAATAAATGTATTTCAAAATAATTCACATCTTTGGTTGGGAAACAAAAAAGCTGAACTGGCAACACTTCCGGCGGGATGAACGCCACCCGACGCCATTTTGCTAAATGCTAATCTGTGATGCTAATTGCTAATTCATCGCAAGTGATTTATTGAATTTTAAGTACCTGAAAGTGTGATTTTCTCTAAATCACATAGTTTATTAAGTTGGGACCCACCAGATCAGGTAAGTACACAATATTTGTCAAGATTTATGATTTAATATGTTTAATCGTAGTGTTTGTTTTTTGACTGATTCGTGATTTACTGGTGTTTGAGCTGGTAAGTTAACACTAATAGCTGACGTTGCCTCCATTATTCTGGAGCAATTTAGGCATTTAGGTAGGTACTACTTACATGCTACCTCAGCTTTTATTTTACACGTTTTGGCAGATCCGCATGGTCGCCTGACCACTCAAGTAGGCGACTATGCGGACTTCTATGCGCTGAATATCGACTGACTAAAAGGTCAAGTTACTTTTTATTCAGAAAATAGTCACGTTACCTACATGTTTTAAACTGGGAAAAGTTGTTTGCAGCCTGTGTAAAAGTGAACATATTTGAAGTAGCAAACTTAATTAAGCAAATAAGCAAATTAATAACCTATATAGCTCTACCAATGGAACACATATGTGGATAATATTCAATATTCCCTGATAAGTACATTGTTTTACATATTAATAAAAGAAAAATGATTGGGAATGTAATTTTACTGACATTGTGGCCAATTCTGTTGTACACAATCTCTAAACCTAAACTAAAATGACAGATCTAAATTTATTCCTATCTCTTTCATAGTGCTCACGGCAGAAAAGGATAGCAATAGATTTAGGCCTGTCATTTTAGTTTAGGTTTAGAGATTGTGTACAACAGAATTAGCCACAATATATAAATATAGGTAATTATATATTATCTAAGAAAATTTTAGTGCACCATGAAAATATTCAGTGTTTAAGTAGTTTAACATAAATAAGCTGTGATGATAACTTGAATAAACAATTTTTAGTGCTTTGAAAGAATTATAAGATTAAAAGTTATTAGATATGAGGAAGTAAAAACTAATGCAACACATTCCTAATTCATACACAAAACATCATAAAAGTTGAAAAATTAATCAGTACATTTATAGATTATACAATAAATGGTGGATTCCTGTTAAACAGGGACATGAATAGTTAAAACTCTTAAATTCTGCAAAAAAACTGTCTAATAGTTCACTGGTGTACTGTAATTCAGCAAAAACTGAATAAAATTACACATGTGAACTGTATGCAGCTATAAGCTGTTTTCTTTTCTTTTTAGATACTTATGTG